>CM043714.1:19539425-19712960 GCA_023969325.1 Oryzias curvinotus
CCAAAGGGGGTCGTCAGCTAAACTTCCTTCTAATTGTACTACTAAAAAATTCTAATAAAACCTTTTTTTTTCTATTGAAAGTGATGTCCAAGCCTCAGAATTTACACATGCATGACCGGATTTATTCATTTTGTTGAGGGCAAATTTAGGGTTACAGCTGCTTAAAGAATGCAGATGTCTGCCAAAAAAATATCAATTGGAAGAATTAAAACTGCTTATTGAATACTTAATTGATGTAAATAAGATATCGGTTTGAAAAATGGGGTAAATACGTAGTAACTGATTTAAATAAAGCCCCTTTTTAACTCTTTATGAATTGATGAAGAAATAAAACAATTTTAAAGAAAACAACTTTAAGAGCCCTAATACATTAAGGTATTCAGACTATACAGCTTTGAATATTTTTAACTGATTATAGGTTGGCAGGGTATAGGCCTAATGACAGCCTGGGTGATAACAAAGCATGATGTGAGGACTATTGAAACTCACATGGTGCGACCTATATGTGATCACTCTTTGATTCAGACACACCACAAGAAAAAAGAAAAGAAAAAAATTCTGACATTTTTGAGAGTGGGGAGTCTAGCATTTATGGGGTGACAGATTCTCGTGGCTTTGAATGTGTTTAGGTGAGTCAGTCTGACCATTGGTGTTGAGCCATGCGCATTTTAGAGCAAGCTTCAATGACGAGGGGAGTAGCCTTCAGGGACTCCACCTGCTTTAGCTTGAAGAAGGAAAGTTTAAGCTCCTGAGGAAAAAAAAAACGTTTAACAAGTTACATGACCTGTGTCACCAAAGAGCGAGTAACTGCGGCGCATTTTTACATGTTAAGTGAAGGTAAGTTGGCGCGTTTTTGGTAAACATATATTTTTGTAGTTATACGTAGAAAAGTATTTATAAAACCTATTAAACTTTTAATCTATCGAAAGAGCCCTGTTTTGGATACATTTTTCCAAGCGTGGACTTACAATAGCGCGCTCCTGGCTCCTCTGTGCGCGTTCACGGACAATGAGGAGCAGCGAGGGAGGCTGCAGCTGAAATGCCAAGGCTGCGTCACTGAATTTTTTAAGTATAAAATGAGCGCGATAATTTTAGTCCTGAGTTTTTGCACTGACTGAGTTTTCACTTGATTTGAGTTATTTGAGCCGACTGTCATTTCTGTCTTTAAGCAATACCTCCGCGGGGTTCTTTCTGATTCTCCCCTTTTGTTTACCAAATAGCTCTTTGTTCATGCATTCTCCATTCAACGACTCCATCTATTATATTCCATTCTTATAGCAGACAATCTAAACTCTGCACTGTGAATTCGCTTTTGCGCCATCAGCAGCCAGCTATCATATTTTACGCAAAAAAGGATTAATGTTCGTGCAAATACGCAGCTTTGAGCACATCATAAAATCACAGAAAATGGTTTTAAAGAAACAGTAAAAGACATAATTGTATAATGCAAATCTAGCCGATGAATATGCAACAACATGTAAAAATAATACGCACACCAAGAGCCCACGGCGTCGGGGAATTAAGAATGGCGGAGCGGCTCCTCTCATTACGCATGGGCGCTTTTCTTTTCCACGCAGGAGCCGCGGTTCCCATTCTCTTCATTTCTCCTTTCTGTCCCGTTCGCATTTAGAAAAAAGCTTCTTGGAGAAACAAACAAGACTATGTTGGTTCTCCAAACGGAAATCAAACACCCACGAACCGAGCAGGGGGGGAATTACTCCGACTCCAGCCGGGAGGACTATGTAGTAAGAAGGATTTGCATATTTTGATGCGCTAATTGCCTTGATGTATTTAAATATGGCTGCACGTAGCTGATGTTCTTGGCTACGTCACTGAACGTGCCCTCGCTGTTAAACTAAAACGTGAATCCAGAAGATGCTAATGGATACGCCAGCAATTAGACAAGGGCAGGTTAGGGAGGGGTTGGAGAGGTAAATGAGAGGCTGCTTGGCGTTCCCTTTGCGCCTGCAGCGTTTTAAGGCACGTGAGGATTTTTATACAATTAAAAAAGTAAATAACTAAAAAATAAAAATACAATTGTAATGAAAATAGTAGTTACCCTGAAGCTTGGGTTCCAAACGTCACAATACTTTCTAAATATTAAAAAATAGTATGTTTCTTCGATACAAGGATACTAATAATGATAAAGCAAAAGTGAGAAAAACGAAAAGTATGTTATCACCAGAGGAATTTGTCTGAAAACACGGCCTACTGACAAGTAGGTCACCTCATTTAAACTTTTTGCGCGAGCACGTAAAGAGACACGCGCGTGCTCACACCTTCTTTTTCCCTGTGTAATTTGAAAACCGGTTGAGATGGGACACGTTGCACAAGGTTATGTATGAAGTAAAGTTTTTTGAAGTATTTATACATTTCCTTTTGTTGTGTTTTTTTTTCTCTCCGTTGACCTCATTCCGCACTTAACTTTTATGTGAATCGCATGCGGGAAATTATTTCCCTTCTGTCTGGAAAGCAGTAAATGCGTTCCGTTTGTCAAAGCGTGTTAGCGAAGCGCCTGCAGCAAATTCATTACCACCCAACTGCGCGGCTCACATCGCAAGCTGGTCGAAGCGACGGAGAGAGAGGTCCGCGCCAGACCGCGAACAATGCTGCCTCAGTTCGTGCGCGCAACAAAAGAATCGAGGGAACTTGTTTGAATTTCAGAGCACGTCTACTCGTCACATAGAAGGTTGGACTTTATACACCCCCCCCCAGCCCCAGCCCCCCTCTTCCCACCCCTCATCATCACCACCCCCCACCTTCCTCGTCCGACCCCACGATTAACAGAAAAAGAAGAGGAAAAAAAACTTGCATATTCTGAGCGCAACTGTGCGCGCACTTTTCTATTTGCTGCTTGCAGACGACATGGGAAAGTTGGCTCTCTCCCTCTCCCCCATCCCTCCCTCTTGTCTGTCATGTGCGTGGAACATGCTCGTGCTCTGCACAGAGCAGCTGTAGCACGCCTAATGCAGGCTCGCACGTTGGCAGCGGCAATTTTAAAGTCCCCCCCGCACCGAACCCGGTTGGGACAATTTTTAAGGGGAACTAATACTCACCACATCACCATGTCCAAGGACGTCAAAGTTGTCTTTTTTCCCCGCTGATTGGGACGCTTTCTGCACACTCGTAGCGGTGTTTGACTCGCCCTTTGAATGTAAGTGCAACTTTTTTTGGTAGCGGTCTGAAGCTGTGCTTGTGCGTAAAAGTCAAGTAAGAAACGTAGATGAAATGTCTTAAGGTTTGACATGATGACTGTGGAAGATTTGTGGTTTATCAGGTATTTTCTGTTTCTTTACTTTTAGATTTAAACATCATAGTCAACTTTTAAATAAATATATTCACGCTTTTAATTTTTACATGTTTCATGTGTTCATAAGGCGTGATATCACTTAAAAACCCTCTTTCAGATATGAACGTATTTCTAAGACGAGTTCTTAAAACATTGTTTTGTAGCTTAAAAACACGAAGAATACAGACTTGAACTTTGCGCAAAGGCTGAGAAACATGATTCAGATGATTGAAACTTGCATTGGACGCACAAAGCAGAAGTGAGTCATTTGTAGTTTGTTTTTCTCCTTTAAAGTGCGCTGGGTTAAAAGGGTGAAAGTTTCTAGAATCATCCAAAAACAAAACCGTCATTGTGCAGAATCAGTATCAATTAGATAAGGTCAATGATATATAAACGCCGAAGGTGATGCCTGTTTTAACAGACTATAAACTGTCTTTTAGATTGAAGCATCTGTAGAATGATGAAGGATATTTAAGGTGTGTGTGTTGCTTTAAAAAAATGACGTGTGTTTTAAGTATGGCCTGTATGTGGGAGGCCCACGTTGAAGCCTCTTTCATCCTAATCAGGTGAGCATTGTAATGCAGATCTCAAAGATGGGCCTTGTCAATCATCATCCACATCAACTGAACAAGGGAGGGGGGCTTAGGCATGATTTCTGACAAAAAGGTGATCACTCTGTGTGAGTTTATATTTCTATAAATGCTTCATGGGAACTGAATTTAAACGTGTTTGCTTAAGAAGGTGCAGGAATATGTCAACATCTCCTTATGGCAAATTGTTGCCATATAAGAGGACAGGCTTTCTAGAAACGCGCAGGGCCTGAAAGTGAGTTTGCTCATTAAAATAGTCCCGCCTTGCCCCTCCTACCACAGAGAATAAACTCCGGAGTCGATATGCACAGAAAACCTCCTCACCGTAGAAAGCAGGTGATGGAGACCCGCATGTGGTTCTTATCTGTGACCCCCCACCCCCACCCCTCGGTATTGAGACTATTCCTCACCGACACAAAAACACACTATCAGATGAACCCCGATGTTTTTATTCTTTTATAATCAGAACACAATCAAAGTTGTGCACAAGGCACTTTAAAGGCGCTCCATGACCTGCAGCTTGCATGCTCCTGCGCATGATCCATCACATGTCCCCCTGCTTGTTATTGTTGACTCACTTACAAAGATCCTGTGTGCTATTTTCATTCTCTCTGGCCCGTTTGAGCTGAGCTTTCCACCAACTCTTTGCATCCCTGTAAAGAGGTGAGGAGATTGAAATCCGCGCAGAGGAGCGCTATCTGGGGCTTTTTTTCTTCCGCGCAAAGCGACACCGTCAGCCTACCTGAGAACCATTGTTACTCTCCATCGGATGCGACGAAGGTTACAAAAAAGGGGAAAAAAATCACACGGGAGGCTGTTTTAGGAATTTTCCACACAGATATGAGCACACGCGGGCTTTTTTTTTTTTTGTTACCCCGACGCGTCGGTTTTGTGCGAGCAAAAGCAATAAGCAAACGGAGATCACGCAATTGGCAGACTGAGAAGAAGACAGTCTGGAGGCAGCGGAGGCTGGCTGGCGCTCCGGCAGCTCCGGGATGCTCTCTGCTTTGATTTGTTCTGTTTTTGTGTGGTTGAACGTGGGGCAATTTCATGTCGCATCTACCAAGAAAATGCATCTGAATCGCTCCCAGTCTCCAAAAAAAAAAAAAAAAGCAAACACATGCTTTCCCATCTCTATCCCCGCGCTTGAGAAGGCGCTGCTTGCTGCAAGGCGGACTTATTCCAACGCGATCGGTGGATGGAAACTGCGCATTAGGATGGAGCGTCCCCCCCTCCTTCTTCATTATTACATCACCGTATACAGTCGGGGTCCGAGGCCTTTGACCTCACCGGAGTTGGTTGATATTTTGACCACCCCCAGCCCTCTGTCCTTCGGCGATGGCCTGTGTTCTCCTTTCAGGGAGTGGGTGCATGCAACACGCCGCGCTTCGGCTCTTCGGACTCATCTCGTCGCAACCTAGCCCCGTGTGGTGGATGCAAAGGGACAACTCGACACTCTGTGACCAAAGCCAACCAAATCGTTCTATAATCCGAAGCTTTTGCATCGTAATTCCCTGTCCCGTTTATGTGCAATTTCCTCAGGAAAACGGATTTTCCCTCTTCTTTAGTGTTTTTCTCCGCCGGCCTCAGAGGATATCTATTGCTGCTGCCACGACGACTTAATAGAAGCGAAAGAGCCTTTTGTGGGATTGAGGTGATTTGCAATGCAAATGAAGGCCCCTCTGCAAGGATGACTGCACCTTACCGCGACTTTCTTCAAGTCTGTAATACTGGTTAATGTCAAGTGAATATGACATTAACCATCGGGAATATATAACCAGTTTTTTCCACCTAAAGAGTGTTAAACAGTTGGTGCCACAGTGGCCCTGCAGCAACAGAAAGGAGTGATGGATATGACGCACATGAAGGAAGATACTGATGAGTTTTCAGCAAGTTTTTTTATTTTTAATTTTATAACTTGAGCTGGAAACTTGAAGACCAGGAGGCGTGGATGTGGATTACAGAGAAATTTGGGAAGTGGGTTGTTATCTTTGGTTATCTAGCTGTATGAGTGTTCTGCTCGTCATAAAGCTAGATAACCGAAAGTAAAAACTACTTCCAGACTCTTCATAGAAGAAGATTTTCTGGACCCAAGATTCAAGATTCGCCCCTAATGTTGATTGATTAAATGTATTTTTTTGTAACTATGATTTGTTTTGTCATATTTTCAATGGATCATTTTTGTATTTATTTTACTTGGTACACATTGCACTGAACTTGTCTGCATATGCTCCTGTTTCAATGGCATCTTATTTGAAGGTGTATTTGTTCTTAATGGGACTTAAAGGCCCACTTAGAGCGTAAAACGCTGACATGCCGGGTCTTCTGTGGAAAACCCACGTGCGCACCTCCAAGCTTCTCCGGCCAGGAAGCGACGTTGGCTTTCCAAACAGCAATAGTTAATAGGACGTATACTGAACTGACAAAAAATGGAGAGAAGGAGAAGGAGAGGTGGGGACAGGGCTGAGAGAAGGAGGGAGGTGGCAGAGGGGATTGGGGAGATGCGTGTGTGCGTAAGGAGGTCGGGTGTGTGTGCGTATAAGTTGGGGGGGGGGGGGGGGGTCGGACCTGCTTAATTGATTCCGTTAACCGCAGTGCAGGAGATGTGAACGACTGGACGATCCCATTCCCACGCTCGGTGGGGCAAGTGGCAATGCCGTGCCCAGGCCTAATGTGACAGACAGCGCCGTGAGGGCCTGGAGAGGCCGGGTGGGGGGATGGTGGGGCCGACAGGGGTCATGAAAAGACGTCAAGTGCACCAGACTCATCTGCATCCCCAAAGAAAGAGGCGACGTTTCCCAGCCCCTGCCGACGCGTCGCTCCCCAAACTTGGGCTCGTAACGGTCCTGCATGCGTTCATGTCTGGCCGATTGTGCTGATAATGAGGACCCGGGGTCATTATCTTAAAACTATGAGGGCTTTAAGAATATGAAAGGGATGTTGTGCAGCCCTGTAATCCAGCACAGCCCCAACGAAGCGCGCAAGCGTCACTTGTGTAAATTATTAGCAGTAGACAGACGTTGCACAAAAGAGCATTTGAATAGATGACACCTCCTGTTCTGTTTGTGTTTGAACTTGACCATAAAAAATTCTATTTAGTGAAATAAAAAAAAATGCTTTATGTACAGAAAACACCAGATGACGCAGAGCTGTATACATTTAGACACAACCATCTAACAATTTAAGTTTTAAATATATATATATATATATATATATATATATATATATATATACCTTTCCTAAAAGTATTGCTTGGAAACCATCCCATGTATTTAAAAGCTATTGCTCCTTTTGATATTTTTAAGAATACACTTTATTGCATTTATAGTTCCCCCTGCAGACCACGTGACTCAAACAGGTCTGAGTGTTTAGCTTTTTTGGGCGAATTGAGTCTCTTCCTTTGCTTATTGTGCTTTAAAATACACCGTCAGTGCATTTCTTATCCTTTTTCCAGCAAAGTTTTATGAACATGCTGTATTAAGTGCAAGCGCAGTGCCTGTATTCAGCACTATAATGTTGAAAAGATTTGTCAGACACTTTCTCACACAACCAAGACAAAGCTGGTTTCTCTTGTTTCTGGCCTCTGTCAAGGATCAAATATAAGCCTGGGCCATGGCCAAAGAGAAATCTGAGAACAAAGTGTTTGTAGGCTGAGCAGCAAAGAATCAAACATTTATTCATTTGTTATTTTTTAAATATTTGGTTAATTCAGCAAAAAAATGAACATTTTTATTAAGAAAACCATACTACTAATCTAAATGCTTATTGTAATACTTATAAGTCATCCTTTTCATAATTTAAAAAAAATGATGGTACCATGTAATGCTTACACTAATATTCTGCCATGTCTGAGGTTCAACAATTCCAGAAAGTTCCACAAATATGTGTTTAAAAAAATCAGGCTTTGTTTACTTTAGAAGTATTAAAGCATAAATTAGAAGAGGAGCCTGGCTTGTGGCACTTTTGTGGGATTTGCAATGCAGAGTTGTGTTACCAGGAGACAGCAGCATCACATGTGTAGACAGTCATAATAATGCTTGCTTAGATCTGTCTTCTTTCAGGCATTCTGGACTGTAGTTTAATGGCAGTGACTGTCAGGGTGTTTATGACATGCATATTTAATTTTTTATAATTTGATGCTTTTTACTAAACAACAGCAATTTCTATGGTTATAAGTAACAGGAAAAATTCCTTTAATTTAAGAGTCCAGTAAATTTGGAAGAAATGTTGTATTTTTTGTAACTGGTAGTGGAGAAATGTGTCTGAACATTGACTTCTGTGGGAAATAATGTGCTTGATATGTGGTGATGAAAGTTCAGACATCCCTGTTCATTTACATCTCTGAGATTCAAATTTGCACAAATATAGTGATGTTTAAACCAGAATCTGCACTCCTCTTTCATCCCTCACACACACATACTGGACTGCAGCCATTGTTGTCACATGACGTATTGTTTAGCAAGCAAGGGCAACCGTAGATGGTGTTTTCCTGTTCATCAGCTGGCTATCAGCATATTTTATGTGACTGTGTCTGGCATTTTCACGTCTGTCCTTTGTGACTGCATGTGCACACATAAATAGTGTTGTCTTTTATACCCATTAAGCCTTTCTTTTCACGCTACAGACTGAGCATTGTTGTCATGTTTGTTCTTAGTTCAGGTGTAGAATGGCCGTGGTGCCATAGACTGCTGCTGTGTTGATATAAACACTCATATGTTTGTGGTGTTAGCTGTAGTGAAACATCTAAACAGAGATTTCCTTTATGTATTTTTTCTCTCTGCATGTGCACAGACATGTCTATGCCTTTTTAATACTTGAATAATTCTGGGGAATTGTATAACTAGATAGTACCACCATCATGCTGATGACGGGAAACAATGGCTGTTTCTCAGTCAACAGCGACTGTCTGTCTTGGCGGGTCCATGCCTCACTCTTTGTATGTGCATCTTCTGGACATGAACTTGAACTTGAGACAGGCAGCCAGACACCATCTGTGAACCAGGGCTAATGAATTCACTGCATTCATGGCTGTGGAGCAAACCTAGGCCACCATCACCCACTGATGAGCAGATGACCCCTATGGTCTGAGTTAGCTTTTCATCACTAATAGAATTCAACAATACCAGCTGGTGGAAGGGGAGTTTATTTTGTCTGTTTCCACAGAGACAAATGTGAGGACTGGTCTGCAAGTGTTGTTGGAGCTTAGATGTTCTTTGTGTCTGCATGTGTGCCGTATGCTGTGTACTTGTCAAAGCATTGGCCTGCATGCACGCAACCCTCCATGGTCTCCTGCTTATCTTAGTCCAGTCATTTCCGATGCATGTGGCGTGACATGCACTCCTTTTTTTTTTTGTCCAATAATACGGCAACCTGTTATTCCACCAATGTGGCCAATGCTAAGTTTATTGCCTTGATAACTGAATGGGCCACTTCAGTATTTCCCTCGGTAAAGGGTAATAAATGAATGAGGCCAACATTAAACAAGGCAGGCACAATGTGAATTCCTGCAGGCCCGCCTCCTATTTCTCCCTCTCTTGTTTCAGTGCAAGCATCTGTCACAATCGTGATTACACACATACACACACAGCTCCCTCTGGTTGGTGTCGCCACGGCAACGGTAGGTGAGATCACCTTGCGCATGGCAGCATCAGTCCCCACCAATGCAGGACGGGTTCCTGGCTTCCGTAAGGGCAAGTGTTTTTGTATTTGGTTGCGCGTTTATGAAGAAACCTGAATGTCACCCACCCTGTGCGGACAAGACAGTACAGAATATATAAACATACATAAAAGTAATTTTGTATGGTTTATCCTGATGGTTTGCAGATATACGCATGCAGACTCACGCAGGCCTGGAAGATGTAACTGCTGTTAGTAATTGTGTCATTACCCATTAGTTAGGATCTGATCGACCTCCCTCCATAGCAAACCAGCCAGCCATAACTTGCCAATAATCCACTAAGGAATGCCATGGCTTGGCCCTTTTTAATGACATCATGCATGGCCACTTGAGCTCCTTTTGCAGAGCAGCGGGCATGCTGTGCTCTACCACACTGTATCACCCTCCTCTTTCTCTTACTGTGTCGAAATGCAAAGGCGACATTTGTCTTGGGGTTTTTCTTTAAACATTATTTTAAGCTATCCGTTGGGTTTGTATACTTGCGTCAGTGGTTTGTAATACCAAGATAATCAACACATTACAGATTTGTTCATTTCAAGCATGAGAAGATCATTTGGTTATTTTGTATTTAAATAGTTTGAATTTTATGTATAGAACTTTAAATAGGTACATTTCCAGTTTTATAAGTATTGCATTCGACATTGCTGAATGTAAACCAGTCATTATGGAGTGTTCAGTATCTTTGTGACGCACTAATGTCATTTAAGAGCTTCCTAACAAATATCTGAAATTATTCATATGTATTTGTGTGTTTTGTCAAATTACCACTTTTTCTTTCAAAGCAGTTTTAAAAAATGTATATTTGACAAAATGGTACAAAATAAAAGAGCTATAACTGGTCTCAGCTTCCTGGTTGTCTGATGAATCATGAGTGAGTGTTTGACAAAAAGGAACATGATTGCAATTTTTGCTTAAAATCTCTAAAAATACCTATGAGTTTTCTTGGATATGTGTGCTTTGTCGGCTTTTGATTATGCCAGCTTGCATCTGAGAGCTACCTCCTTCAAGATGAAAGGGTGTAAATAATGTATTTTGTACCATTGCATTATTCATTGCCTATTAATTAGAGAGACTAGTCACCATATTCCATAATATTATCGTTGCAATCCACTGTTCTTTTGAAAATCTAGATCAATTAAATGTATTATATTTTTTTTTACAAGGATTCTCCTTAATTCTCTTTGTTAAACCCCCAACAGTGTCAGCAGGATTCGATCAAATGTTATTTGTCTTTTTTAGAAAACGGGTAATTTATCAGCAAGCTCTGATTCTGTAAAACGCAAGCCTTCTGCGTTTGCTCTGGAGGTGTTTTTTCTCTCTCTTCATTTTCATATTCTACATAATCTCTTCAATTATGCATGAGAGGCGGAGCTTCAGAAACATAAAAAATGTAAAATTACTGTTGACTAGCCCCCCACCACTATTCGAATATAGCCACCTTTCTGCTCCTTGTAAAGCATTTGGAATCGAAGCCCGCTCGGAATTTGAATACGACGAATCGTTTGGAAAATATATGCAGTGCGGCAATTAAATTATATGGGCCCTCAGACCAGGGAGTCAGTGCCAGCACATATAGGCTAGTGAGGGCTAGATGCTATGCTCGTATTAGCATCTGGTCCTTTTATGTAAATTTGATGAGAAAGGACTCATGCATATACGCTAGGGCTGGGGTGTTCTCGCCTAATATCCTTATTAGAGAGGGGTGAGTTAAATATTTATTAGGCAGACTAGGGGTTAGGAAGCAGGGGTGGGGGGGTGGGGGGTCTGTCCTGCGTTGTCATGAGGACCTGAGGTAGAAGAAGGGAGAAAAAGAGGAGGAGGTTGGCTTTCTGCACAAGTGTCTCTCTCTGCCTCAAGGTGCCACCATCTTAAGGCGTTTGGCAGTAGTGAGAGTGGGGAGGGTAGACCTAAAATGTCCGCTGGCATAGACACGTTTATGCATGCACATTAGCTCGCACAAATTTTGCGCGGCATAAGTATCCGGGGTAGATCAGAATTTCAGTCACTGCGTCAGCGACAGCTTTGCATGTTAACAACATCATTCGCATGCGTTAATTCCTCTGATTACTGTCGTGCATTGGCGAAACAGGCTAATGCACGCGGCTAATGGGACACCAAGACTGAAACCATGCTAATTAAAGGCAAACTGGTGTGAGCCAGGACTCTGAGCTTAACATTTACTTATATTTTATTGATTTTTTTCATCATGTGAAACAATTAGTAGTTTTTACTACACAAAAACCAAGAACTACAACTTATGATATCCATTTTCAAAGCATCATGGGAATTTTTGTCAGTTTCACAACTTTTATATTGCAGATATGTATTTATTTAAAATTCAAGAGCTTTTATGATGAGATTTACATTTTAGTCAACAATAGTATTTATATATCAATAAAATATTTTTGCATAAGTTCCTATACCAATGATGACAACAGGGGGCAGAGAAAGGACGTCAATGACAGTAATGCCATTTAATTGCAAATCCATCGTGCTCACCTCATCATTTTCTGTCTTCTTGTCTTTAATTCATTTCTGCCACCACACACATACCACCGTTGATCTCTCCAATCTGTTAATTAACATAAATGTGCCTAGTGAGGTGGCATAAATATGTGCACACACACACACACACATTGTACAGTGAGATACAGACACTGTGTTAGGATTCCCTTTCATCTTCAAGTGCTCCTGAGCATGAAGAACGTGTGGAATATTATTCAAAATGATTTATGCCGCACATCTTAACCAGTCTTCTGGCATTAACACACACGTACACACCTCACACACATATGTGCCTCACCCGTTTAGGAAAGTATTTTATTCAACGTATCCGTTTCTTGTTACACTTTACAGGTCCCATTAAATTTGTTGTAGATGTATAAATTTTTGTGGATACACGTGTGTTTCTGGGCGTTCTTGGGTGTGAATGAATAATCGGAATTATAGGAGCTGTGTGTCCTTGTACCGCCTGCTGGTTGTTCTTTTTTTGTGTGTGTGTATTTACATACAAAATCAGCTGTGTCCCATCCCTGCTTCCCTGTTTCCTCTGATGAGTGGTACACCCTGGCCTGCTGCCAGAAAAGTGAGAATAATTAAATGGCTGTGAGTTTGAGCCTGGCGTTGGCTAATGGATTGTTACTGAGAGGAAATGAGACAGGCAGCATGGGGGAGCTGGGTGGCAATACAGACCTCAACTTTGGATAATGAAACACTGTTAGCTGCTGTGATGGAGAAAAGACACACCTCTCATGAAGGAAATGCTTTTGTTCCTTGCCTTTGCTTTTGTCATGCGCAGGTGAAATGGGTGAGGAGTGGCACATTGTGAGAAAGGCATAATTCCAACGGCATCATTTCACCAGATATATGTGTGATGATCCAATTCCAAACTACACTTTGTTTCATATCAGTGCAGCTGAAAGATTTTTCTCAGTATTTCATCTTCTAACATGCAATTCTCCTTGCATTTAGCATCACCTCAGCACCATTTAAAAAAAAAAGGAGGCTTGATTACTGGCACCCGTTAGTGACTGTGTGGTGCCCTCTCACCCCTCCTAACTCCCCTACCTTACACATGTGGAGGCTAAAAGCGAGGTGGTGGTGGAGACGTGGGAGTGGAATGCAGCAGAGAAGGAAGATAGAGGAGCAGGAGGGAGATGGGATGAGACAAGCCACACAAGCCGCAGAGGGAGAAGCAAGTGCAAGTGTGTGTGGGGGGTGTTGCATAGTTACCCTAAACTCTGCCGTAGGGTTCAAAACACACACACACACACACACACACACATATAAACACGCACCCTGGTTTGCCACATAACCACAAGGTACTCCCAGAAGTGTAAAACATTGCAGTGGGTAGTTTGACAGAGCATTAATATCACCTTGTTGTTAGGTGTTATTTAAATGTAGATGTGTATGTTTTACTTATCTCAGTAAGATTAATCTTGTGTGCACTTTTCACTGTGTGTATTTGATAAAGATTAAAACAGAATTAAAGGATGTTAAGTTGTTATTATTACTTCCTGTCAGTGCTGTCATGTAAGTTTCATGTTTTCTAGGTGTGTGGGAGCTTTGATTTGAAACTCTAATAGAAGGTGGCATCTGTCAGTTTGATGCCGACAAACCAAAATCACCAGGATCACAGGGGAGGACAGTTAACGGTTAAGCACAGGAACCAAAAACACACACTGCTGTATATAAATATTACAATATTTTCCTATGGGTCATGGGTTGCCTTCAGGTAAAAGAAGATACCTTAGTTTTAATGTTACCAATTTTATATTGCTCCACTTGGTTTTACATGGAACAGGTATTATTTGCCACATGTGTTTGCAATGTGAAAGAGCTATTCATTCAAATTAATCATCTGAAATGATTACATATCAAATTTGAAGACAATTCGATTGTTTGTGATTGTGGACTGCTATAAAGATCTTTGTGTGATGGGCTAGGCATTGTTTCTGTGGCAGAGAAAATAAGTTAAGCAACTCTAGTTTCCTCCAAGCTTGACTTCTGATTAAATTGACCTCCGCCTACTTTTCTGACCACAACTCTTCATTTGCAGTGCTTTTTTTCCTTTTTGTTGTTTTCTGCAAACATGTCAGTTAAAGAGTTTGGTTTTGGGAAATCCATTCATTCTTTGCATGTTTTTTATTTTTTTTTCTTCGTTTGTTTTGTTCCTTCAGGAATGGAGGAGGAGGAGAGCAGCAAAGACCAGCAGGAACTACAGGTCATCAAAAGATTGCTGGAATGTAGCCCTCCACTGGAAAAAAAAATGAGGTGAGATTTGATTCCAAACTAAAAGTGTAACAACTCTGTGTGCAGAAAGCGGAAAAAAACAGTAGTTTTAATCAACGTTTGATAACCAATCCTTTCATGGCTTCAAGAGACAGTGCTGAAAATAGCTTCTTTGTTAGCAGATGCTTTAACTGCCCTTCTTCCCTGTGCCTGTATCTGCTGATGTGTTAGTCAGTGTGCATGTGTGTCTGTTTGCCTGCAGCAAAGCTAGTCCATGTGTGCTGGATAAAGGTACGGATGTTAGTAGTGGTCCAGAGGAAACAGAACAACAGTGCTTTAAAAGGGAACTGAGGCGATATGATTGTGGGTAATATCAAATCCCATGACCCATTTTAACCTTGTGGTTCAATCCAAAAACAACGAGCGCAGGGGGGAAACAAAGCTTACAGCGCACATTTCATTATCACACAAAGCAAACACACACACTATAGTTATAACTAGGAAGTGATTTTAGTAATCTCCTGTTGCAACAGAAAAACTAATTGCTCTCCACTCGGGCAGTGCTGACTATAGGTGGAGGGCTTCTTGTTCGACCAATTAGATGCTTTGCCAATAACATTTCATGCCATTGAAATGAGGAAAACATTTACTCGGAGTGCAAAAATGACCCCTATAAATATATAGATTTGGTATGTATCAATGACCTTATAAACCTTAATTTCCAATGTCTCAGTGAGTCGTTAGGTTTTAAACTGTGGTGAAAATTTGGTATAAAATGGCTGATGGTTCTTGCAGGTACAGTCTTTAGTGTTTAGATTGTGTGGCAGGCTAATGGTCTCCTAACTACCCTCTGCTTGTAAACAGTCAGATTAAAAAACAATGTTTGGGACAAAAAAACAAAGGAAGGAAATATTTAAAAAAAAAAAAGAAAAAGCAATTCTTGCGTTAATCAACAAAGATGGTTATTCAGGCCCGTTTTTTTTTTTTTTTTTTTTTTTTTTTTTTTTTTTTTTTTTTGTGGTAACATTGTTTTAATTATACGAGGCAATGTTATTAATTGAGAAAATCTTGTCTTAATTTTTTTCATATTCCACAAAAAAAGAGAAATATCTGTTAAAAATGTCATTTTAGCAAAAAGCTATAAACTTTAAACATGTCTGATCTTTGCTGTTGTTCTTCTGCTGTAATGGTTAAGGTTAAGGTTAAACATTTGTGTTTTGAACTGTTCATCAAAACTTAACCATTTTTATGATAGTTCACATTAAGCACAAACAAGAATGTCATTAATGCCTAAAACTGTCTTTATGGTCAAACAATATTCCACTTCAAAGATTTTAAGTAGCAATGTTGTTCCAGTATTGAAATAATATTTCTTCTTCTTTGGTAATGCAACAACTGCAGAGCAGCACTCCTGGTAGCTTTACCTCCTTGTAAGCTAAAGCTGCTCAGAGTATGTTAGAAAAACTATATGTTTCTGCATTATTTAGTTATAAGGTCTTATTTAAAAAAGAAAAACAAAACAACAACAACATCTATCTGCCTGTCAGCTATTTCTGCATGGAGAGTATCAAAGAGTCAGAGGTTCAAAATCCCAAAAAAAAAACAGGTTTGTAGTTCATCTTACCTGACAGACATTATTTTATTGCAATTTAAATAAAATACATATTTTCCATTGTGACATTTTGATGCAGTAGACACTTCATTGATACAAAAACATTTAGTTGCTCATTTAGATGAAGTTCTAATCAAGCAGCATTTTGAGTCTGATATAAATCTCCACTACTGATTCAGGTTCTTTGCCATGTGCCACTCCAGCAATTAATGTTCTCAATCGCACGTTTCCTCCTGATTAACGAGTGTTAAAAAGTCAGTGTGAATTCGCGACTCTTCAGCAAAAAATAAAGACAGAAAAAAAGGTGTCTGCGTGCAGAAAGGAAGTGCGGCAGATACGGTACATACACTAATCAACGAAATAATATTTTTTCACGGTGAAGATTTTGCAAAGTTTAGTTTGAACAAAAATCAGGTTATTCAAGGGCAAGCTATTTGGTGACACCAACGGGGCTACAGGGGGGATATCAGGTAAATTATTAAGACAAATATAACTACAAGTCATCTTGAAGATTTCAAATTGTTTCCCTGTGTCCCATTTGTCATGTTTTATGTTTCTTTGTTCCTGCCATTTATTGCAGATGTTCATTCCCCTTATAGCAGTACAACAGTTTTCTATTGTTGCACCCACACAAATCTACAAGTAAAAGTACTCACAGTATTTCCTTTTTTTTGTTACTATACCAAATGTAACAGAATCGAGTTTTGATGATAATGCACAAATCTCACTAAATTATTTTCTAATGAGAAATATGTACATTTTGTTTTTTTGAAACCAGGTCTCTTCCATTAGAGTGTGTAACAGTGCAGGGCAGAAGGGACTTCTCTCACATCATCATACTGTCAGAACAAAGGAAAATTCACATTGTGAAAATCATGCAAATAAATGCAAATTGCTGGCAAGTAATAGCTGTGTGGCAGGAGGAGAGTTTTTACAGGCACAAAAAGATGCCGAAGACTTTGTGTGCAACACAAGCTTAACAACATTCATTAAAATAAAAGAAAAACCAAAAAAAACATTTTAAGTCAGTTTTACAACCTAATTTTACAAACATAGGTTAGAACCACTCTCTTCTTCTAAGAGGTAGTAAGGATTTTTAAAATTGTCATGGCAATTTGAATCTACCAAAATATCGTAGCAATCGCTGACAACCTAGAGATGCAGCTAGCATAAATGGGATGTAAAACGTATGGACCATATTTTCATGTTTAATGTGTATGAAGAGCTGGGATGATGCAATATTGTGGCTCCGCCTTAATGACATGCAGAGCAGCAGATATTTGTGACAAAGGAGCTAATGACAGACTCACCTCTTTTTTCTGCTCCAACAGGGAAAAATATGCATTTGTGATGCACAGAAATTTTATAAAGACATATTCAGTGACTGGCAGGTCTACGCAGACTTCTGTGGTCGTAGTTTTATCTCCCTTGGCATTAGAAAATTACATGCAAAATTGATTTAAGTTTATAATTAAAGAAAAGAGGAAAAACGCTTCTTGCTTCTTTTTTTTAAAGAAAGAAATTGAATGAAAAACATAAAAAGGGCAAATTTTGTGCAACATTTATGACAAAATAAATAATGTATATCATGAGAATACAGTACATACACACACACAAACACACAAATACAAATATACTAAAGCAAAGTAAAGAAATAAAAAATTTCATAGGACCTTAAACTAAAATTTGTTTTTTACTCTACACAATGAATTCAGTTGTATTTCCTTTTAGTGTGTGTTCTCCTCAGAGTGTCTGCCTGTTCTCCAGAAAACTCAAACCTTGTTTTAAATTATTTACAGACACATCTCCGAACACAATTTTGATTTAAAATCCCTAATCACAAATAATTAATTTCTTTACATTTAATTTCACTTTTTATGAAACTCATTGTACCTTGGCATCCCTCCTTTAGAAAAGGATGAAACACGGATTATCAATATAACATGTTAAGAATATAATAGTCAGACTACAGCCTTTAATTTATTTAAACTCACATCTAAGAAGAAAAAAAGGAAACATTTGCATAAGACCACCCTCCATCTTCCTCCAGATAGCATTCACACACACTCACAGACTTAACACACAGACACAATATGGCAGAGCAGAGAAGGGGGAGGGCACTCACAGACAGACATTCACAATTGTGCATAATAATGTTAACATTCCTGCATGTCTAATGCAGGGGACATTGAGACAGTCTGCAGTGCTGCTGCTGTGTTTGTGTATGTTCATTTTGGCCTGTGGTTTGGGCTCCTTGCTGAGATTAAAATGAAGCATTTAATCCAATTGTTAATCTAGTGCACGACAAAGTTTCTGCATCGGATGATGACTGAAGCCGTTTAACACCACTAGTGCTTTTATTTGTTTTTTGTTGTTGTTTTTTTTAACAGATTTCTTGGATTCCACAAATATAAGAGTACAGCAGCAGCAATGGGTTATGGATGTAGAACTGAAAGACACAGAAAATAACAAACTGTTGTGATTTTATGTAGGCATTATAGCTTATAACACTTCAAATGCTCGCACTGCACGCTCGCAGACACACATGCAAAAATACATTTTTTGCATAGACGCATATGACACACTCAGATAAACTCAGACATGTACACACACACAGACTCACACACAGGCAGACACCCACACATATAGACAACATGGAAATTCACACGCATATTTGTATGTGTGCAGAGAACATGTATGCTGACAAAAACAGAGATGAGGGCTTTTTATTTATTTAATTATTTATTTATTTATTTATTTATTTTGGTGGACACCCAGTAGCCTCTGCATTGCAGATTGTTGAAATCCCCCTCAAATACGTCCCTGGGCTTAAGGGGACTGCAATGGGGAAGGGTGAACAAGGGATGAGTTTATGCTATCTCGGCTTTGGTACACTTTTTTTTTCTACCTCCTCCTCCCCCCACCAAAATATATTTTTCCGTCTGCATCAAATGTCAAGTTAATTTCCTGGGCGCTATGAGGGATGTGTCCTCCCCTTCTACATGTGTGGCAGGGTGGTTGATGGAGGCAGTATGCTTTGAGTGTTAGTGTGTTTATATACATGTGTGTTTGCACATGTGTGCATCAACGAGAATGAAGAAAGGGATACAGATGGGGCAAAGCAAAAAGAAAGACCAGAGGTGGCTCTGGGATTCAGAACAGTCTGCTTAAATTGGTTCTCTCTCAACAAAGTGGAATAGAGGTCTGTTGTGGACATTATGTGTTTTTTTTCCAGTAAAAAAAAAATAAAAAAAATTCCACTTATTAATAGCTGCTTTGGGCAGTGTATAAAGAGGCTATGATATTATTTGCGATTTAATATTTTTAGTTTTTTTGAAGGTTTTTCTGAACTGAATAGGATAAAAGAGAACAAAAAAGTGAAGTGGATGATTTATGCTTCAGTCACAGGAGAATAAAAGTACAGCTTTCTCCCTGGACTGTTTTTAAACAAAATCAAGGAAAAAAATAGAAGGTGAGATGAGTTCAGCACTTTGTGCTAGCTGATAGAGATATTCGAAGTCTATTATTAAAATGACAATGGCTTTACCATTGAAAAACGGTAAAAGCCATTGTCCAGTCCTTTGTCTTTAGTTCTAACATGAGCGTATTTAGGTTTTCATTTATACTTCCACCTATAAATGTCTGTCCTTCTCTTTTGTCCTTGTGTCCCACCCTTAAAGAGCAATAATGTACTCAATTTTTTAACACAAATACCTTTATTTTACAGTATATGTTGTTGCACAGTGTATCTTTGGATGTATTCAAATGTCTCACCAGCCTTTGTTGTGCATGTTTGTTTGCACAAGAATTTTTCTGTCTGCTGGACGTCTTTGCTTGATTTTGAATGAGCAGTTCTCTGCATCTTGCTTGCAGCTGCATGAATGAAATGCGTGAAGGCAAACCGCACAGTTTGTGGAGTTTGTGTCACAAAGTGTCGAAGGTCTCACAGCAGAGAAGGGGGGATTTGCATTTGTCAGTTGTTCTGACACTGATGTATGTTCCTGCTCCACAAATGTCACATCCCATAACACAGAAAAATTACACCAGTCCCACCTAATTACGCATATTCATGATGCTGCTTTGCATAGTGCTGCTAGCACACGCAGGTTACAGCCCACAGAGCAGAATGATGTGGCTGAGTGAAAAGACTTTCAATCCACTGATTCAGCACGCCTCTGCCACAAGCATCAGCTTGATACCTCCATGCCCATTTGGTATATTATCTGAGGCCCTTATGGAGAGAGAGCTCCCTGTTTTTCCTTGCAGTCAATCATAGATCCACTGCCTGCAGCATCTTTTGCCCAAGTGGGAATTTTTTAATCAAGAAATTAGCTTTGTCCTACATTATGAAGGTCATTTTGAAAGCAGATCACTTTCACCATTTTCTTTCATTTTTCGACGCTTTCTCCTCTCTCTTTACTCCTTTTTGCTTCTTTCCTCTCCTATAAGTAGTGCTATAATACTGTAGTGTATATACAGCACCTTCAGAGGGAGTTTGGTACCAGAAATATTTTAGGTCATGACAGAAGAGTTAGACAGACTAATGAGTTGTTGCAAATATATTAGGCTGCAAAAGGTCACTGAGGGTGTCTTCCTTAACGCTCTTCTCTGCAGACAAAGACCCTCTTAAAAATATCCCTGGCACGTAATAAGAATACCTGGAACAGTTTCTTAAAAAAGGAATGCTTAATAATGAGCTAGGCACATCTATATGACATACGACTTCCTATCAATCATGTCAATTTCAGTCTCACAACTCAGAAACTAACTGAAAAAAAACTGTAAATTAATTTACACTCCGATTACAATCACTTTTGATTTATTTTAATAGTGTTCCCAGTGGTCTATTAATTATGATTATGCTGTTTTAGTCTAAATCAAAAACCTGTGTTGTTTTCTAGGACACAGTTTCTGCAGAGCAGCAGGAGTTCAGTAGAAATTTGCCCTCTGAGTTATGGGATGGGACCGTCAATTTCAGAGTAATCCAGTAGTCCCATCATCCATCTATTAACATGCTCTCTTGCTACTTTACAGCCCCTCACAATCCCAGCCAAACATTACTAGTGCAGCAAAAACGGCAAGCAATATTGGAGCTATCCAGTTTTGAATCAGATGCCAGCTCAGGCGTGGTAAACAAAGACATGCATCTATTTGTCTGCAAGTGGATGCATCAGAATGGAGCAGAGCAGGGAGTTTGCAGCTTGCAGTAGTAGTTTCTATGTTCACACCTTAATGGCATTTCTTTCGTTTGCTCCCAATTCACAGTGATGTGAATAAAGAAATACCCAGAAATACAATTTTAAGTCTAGTTTTCTTATTAGATGTCCTCCATCATGGGAAAAATTCCACAACAACATGGTAAAACCACTAAAAACGTAATTTTCTTTGGATTGGGTCTTGAAATTCAGACTGTTACATAAGCCTGCACCAACCAAAAGCTGCTCCTACCAAGAGAGCATTACAGTAAAATAAGCAAAGTATTAGAGAAAAAAATACATTCACCAGACATTAGTCTTAGACTAATAAAAAATGACCAAAAAGCTATAATAATATGTGGTATTATAATGTATTTGCAGTCATGACCACTGTGTGACTGGTAGAATATGAGCAATGATTGCTCTATTGCTGCAGAAATGCTGCAGAAACACAGAAAAGATAAATCATTTGACTTTTTGAAATAAGCCTACAGCGGTTTCACACACTGGGGGCTATTGGTTGAAATGCTTCTTTATTTCAGGACTTGCAGAACAGACTTAATCAAACTTGGCCCAGCTGTGCCAAAGAGAAGAGGATCCAAGCTGTGCCACTGCTTGGGTAAACAGCAATTGTTTAAGCTCAGAGTTCCAAACATGTTCAACAATGGCACTATTGTCCTCAAGCTCTCATTAAGAGGCAAAGCAGAGATAGAATGAGGAGCAAAATGGGGATGGGAGGTGGGTGAGAAAGGGGCAAGAGAAGGGAAGCAGCCAGAAAATGAGAGTACAACACAAAATAGTTGGTTTTGGGGAGAAGTCTGCAACCTGGCACAAAGAGAAGTCTGGGAGAGTTAAGAGAAAGAGGTATATCCCTGATACTGATCTTTTGGACTTTTAAATTGTGCTGTATTCTTCCCTTTTCCTCTCTTTTTTCAGCATTTCTGCTCTGTATCTGTTTTTTCTTTCCTTCATCAGCAATCCTGCCAGCCATACTCTATTTTTCCCTACTGCTCTTTGTTCCACTTCTTTTTTACATTGTTGATGGTGAGGGATGTTTTGCGTGTCATGCCACCTTTGTATCGCCGTTCCCATCCAGCGCCAGAGAGAGGCGGGGGTAGTGGAGAGGAGGGAGCAAGTAAAAGAGGATTGTGAGAGGGGGATAAGAAAAGCATGGGGGAGAAAAAGGGCAAGACAAAAAGGAAAGATCACGCTGCTTCCTGGCTTAATGAACATGGGCAACGGATGATCACAATAGAATACATTATGCTCTTGTTAGTAGAAGCAATCAATTAGCAGAGAGCACGCCGCTGGCACACCATCTTTCCTGCTTGGTGACTGGCTCATTCACAGTCCAGTCGAGTGACCAAAGAAAGCCCTGCGCCTCGCTGGATTTCCCACCCTCGATGCCCAGTGGCCACAAAAGATTGGATTTCATTACTCTGTGTGAAAAAAGCCAAGGATGAATTTGCATTTCTGTTGCCATTCACTGCACATTAGCTTAATATTACTCAGATTATGCCACAATTGTAACACTTGCTCATGTGTAAACTGTCTGTGTTTTTGAAAGGTTGCTAGATACATAGAAATACGTTTGCAGAGAACAAAGTGAAATAGTTTTCATCAGTTACATCTAGAATATTACATGATAATGACTGAACCATTGGAGACTGTCCATTGGCAATCTTCTTTGCCTTTCAGTTGCTTCCTTTAGAGATCACCACAGAGAATCGTTCACCTCCATAATCCTATCCTATCCACCCTCATGTTCTCCTCGATGGCATCCATGAACCTCTTCTTTGGTCTTCCTCTAGGCTCTTTTCAACCTAACCAACATGTTTGCTGTCCCTCCTTTCTCTGTCCAAAACCATCTCAATCTGGTTCCCTGCTTTTACATTCAGAATATACTGTATATAACATTAGCTGCCCCTCTGGTGTATTTATTTCGGATCTTATCCATCTTCGTCACCCCCAAAGAGAACTTTAACATTTTTATCTCTGCTACCTCCAGCTCTGTCTGCTGTTCCGCTTGTCAGAACCCCTGTCTCTAAAAAACTGACCATTTGGCCACAGACCCACTAAAACTTTGCACCACATCATGAGAGTCCCTCATCTTAACTGTAAGTGACACTGACAAATGCATTTCTGAATTATCTCTATGGTTCAATCAGCAATTTACACAGCAGTTGGGTGAAATTCCTTCATCTTCCTTCCCTCCATGTTTTGGTCTTTTTTGTGTGTCATCTAGAGGAATAGATCCAGATAATGGCAGCAATCTTTACTATGAAAAAGGAAGGGAGTATTTCTGCCTTAACACAGACACAAATCACCACTGTCTGGCCGAGGCTCTGCGGAAGCGTCTGTGATGATGATCGCAGACTGCTTTCACTGAGGAACTTTGCTGTGATTCCAGTCAGAAGCCAGAAATGGAGGAAATGAAAGAGCAGGGGAGAAAGAAAGAAATTGTATTAAGAGTGAAGATGCAGACGGAGCATTCTGAAAGAAAGATGGCCTCGGGTTTGAGTTCGTAGAACCTGCTGTTCTGCAATCGGAACTGCTCATGTGTGTATGGCCCTACATAATCTTACCCTTTGTGCTACTGAATATATCCTGTCTTATGTTAAACTAAATAACTTGTATACCCCTTTAGACATTGTTTTAGCTCCGTAAAAGGATGGCATCAATTTCAACTTGCCACTAAGCCATTGATGTGAACAACTAAGCTTTTCTGTCACCTTAAGTGATAAGGTGCATCCACTGACACACACAGGGACATGTTTGTAATTGAAAGATCACATCTGGGTATGATTGAAGAAGCTTAATTTCAATTTTAGGTGACCTGAATGTAAAACAACGAATGGCATGTATGCAGTAAACTTTCTTTTGTGAAAGTTATGATCCAAGAACAGACTGATTTACTGAAGATGAATGTCAGTAAATGTGTTTTTATATGTAAAATCTTGCCACCTGAGATCTCAATTAGGGTTGTTTTTTTTTTTAACTTTCTATAAACTTAGGCATGAAGTTTCATTTTGTTTTAACATATCAGATCAGTGTATATTGTTTGGTCACATCTGATGCTGTAGTTGGGTGCAAAGTCCCTCCATTCGGTGGTTTTACCTTTGTAAACAGTTTTGTGTTTCATCTTCACTCTCTAAAATCTGAAATGAGAGTTTTGGTTGCACACAATAGTCCATTCTTTTGATAATCTGATTAAGGGCTTCTGAAAAAAGAATCCTACTTTTAAAGTGTTGGTCGTACAACAATACTAAGTTGCTTTAGTAAACAGTTTTATATCAGACGACTAAAAACTGTTCAAGTAAAATGTTGTTACAGTTGTCACTTGGTCTTAGTCGTATTTTATCAATTCCGATTGCATTCGTAAACCTTATTTGGTTGATAAAAAATTTCAAAAAAGATGAATCTCTGCAAAAAGGAACAAAAACATTACAATGCAAAATTTATTCAGCTTTGGTATACCTTACTATAGAGGGTTGTACTACATACTTTCCTGTTTATCTATTTCTTCTTGATCATCTTGTGTGCTTCCTCACTGCTGGGGCTCTGTACACAGGTTGTCATGCTGTTGACATTTGTGTCCGAGCACAGCCAGCCGGCATGGCCTTTACTACCTCTTGCTGGTTCTCTCTTCGCCATGGGTACCCCCTACCGCCATTTTGACCCACCGAGTCCTCTTCATCTTTGTGCACATCTGGATGTGTTTTTGTGTACTTTGAAGCTATCCTCATATGTAGAGTGCTGATGTACTTAAGACATGCTCAATTGCAGTGTACAATCTGTGGCAAATCCCTTACTCTGTGGGGCTGAGAGTAGTTTCAGTCTCAAAGCATTGAAGATTTTGGTGTTGATGTACACAAAATATTGTGTCCTTTTATTTTTTTCAGAATTCTGTAGATCTGATCATTCTGATAGACTAATTAATTGCTCTCTCAAATTCTCCCATTTGTGCAGATACACAGATTCTCTCTGGGTCCCTGCAGCCATGGGAATGGAAAGTGCTGAGTTTCAAGGTCGTTCAGAGTATTCTGCACCCTGGGGCGCTCCATTGTCAGTGCACCACGTCCTTCAGCTCGCACATGCACTCCAGTTGACATCCAAGACATCATGGGTGGGTTCTCATTCTACACAACATTTGAAAAACCCTCACACCTGAGACAGAAAAGCATCTGTCAGGTGAGAACATGACACTGCTGCAGTCCTCTCACACACACAAACAACATGTGTGAACCAGCAGCTGAGACACAATTATCTATGTTTGTTTTTTTGTTTTTAATGTAGTTTGGCTAGACAGTGAAGAAAGAAAGCTGTGACACTTGGTGTTTGTTTTGTAACCTTTCACTCTTATTTAGCAGTCACCACTGTCTGGCACCAACAGATTACTTGTATTTGGTTTCCTGTTCGAAAACAGAAATCATAGAAACAGTGATTTTGACAGAGTGATAGTAAGAAAGAGTGTGGGCGGCAGTGGGTGTGATTAACTCCCTTGTTGGAGGTCTGTTAAGCTTCATTGGTTCCAGAGAATGGGTTCCTAATCAAACCAGCCAAGCTTGGACCAAACTTTGTGCCAAAGACAAACTAAGTTATGGTGGTCTGGCAGAGCACTGGGAGTGAGCTGACTGATATACAACGCCTGAGCATATGGTCCCCCCTTTTGGGCCTCTCCAAGCCACTTTCTCATGTCCTGGCTACTGTGTTTGTCCCTTTGTGTGCTCAAACATCAGAAGAGATTCACATTGAAACAATATTTACAGCACAGGTTTTGTATTTGTTTGGTTACAGGCTTGGCAAGGAAGCTGGAGAGATCACATGGAAAGTAAAAAAGGGATTTCAGAGGTGGGGCATAGGGACAACAAGCTGGTTGATGGTTACTAAAAGCGACAGAGGAGAGAGAGCTGCAGGCTTTGTCTTTACAACTGACCCCAATACAGAATCCTTTCTGACACGCCCTACAAGACATGGAGTTACTGAGTAAATTGGGCCAACTTGGCTTTGGAATGGCAATGGCTTTGCCATAACAGATGGATAGCAGATTGAGGCTACAAAGGAAAAAAATGGATTTAAAAACTGTCTGCATTTTTAAAACTCGTGAAAAAATGGGTCAGTTTTATCTGGAGACAATATCAGCTTTATAAATGTATTTTGGTTTATTTAATTAATTCTGGATGCAACAAAAAGGTGCTGCTGAGATTCTGTGCAGCTTGAGACAAATTGTCAGGGCTGTGGTGGGAGTGTGAGGACGGACGGAGGTTCTCCATGTACCACCTGCAAAGGTCTTGGTAACTGAGCTGGCGAGGGGCAGAATGGGCCACACAGCAGGCTCAAACACCACTCATTCTACTAGCCAAACTGTCAGCCAGAACAACTTCATTGTGCCTGAAATTGAAGTTGTAAGGAAGGCAGGGACTTGGAAGGGGGGGGGTTCAGGAAGGTACGCAGAAAGAAGAAGGATGCAAAGGCAGAAAAGGAGGGGCTTGTGAGGTGGTTTGTGTGAAATTGGGTGACTGGAAAAGGGGGAGTCCCAAAGAAAGTGCAATTGTGGGAATGAATAGAGTCAGTTCTTTTTAGTAAGCCTTTTAGTAAGAGAATTCCCATAGTTCTTACAGGAAAGGCAGATGGTCAGGAGCAAGGCTGTGGCCTTAAAGGAAAATTCTTTGAACTTATTCTTAGACATTTAAATGTGCAATGTATGTCCTTTACCATCCCAGGAGGAAATCCTACAGAACAAAAATGAAATATGTTGTGTTTTGGCTTAACAGCTGTTATTTGACACATGTATGTTGCAATCCTTTTGCTATTTCAGGTATTAAATCATCAACAATCTCTGAGATTCAACAATCTCTTCCATAAATAACTGACACCTGTAAACACATTCACAGACATTAGTATTTCACACCTTCCCTCAGACTTCCCATGAATCGGACCCCTGGAGGGACCTCAGCCCACAAGCTTTGAACTGTGGTCTCTATATAGTACAACAGAAATCCTTTTTAGACTGACACTAAACCAGTTTAAATCAGTGCAGCACAGCCTTACGTCACCATTCCCTCTTTTTTTTTCTATGCACTTTTTCTCTGGCTATTTCAAATTCATTCTCCTGCTCTCTAACAACTGCTAAAGGGTGAAGCAGTTTACTTAGTCACACTGACTTTAGGGAGATGAGGAAAGTCTGAGATTTCTGTGAGAGTGTGTGGACAAAATGTAAGAGTGTATACACACATGCATATACACACACATGTATACACACACTTACCCACACACACAACTCCTGTTTGATCCAGACCTAGCCATGCAGCTCCCAGAGCCTCAACAAAAGGCCCTCTCTAACCATTGTATGAGCTGTGTGTTTCCCAGGAGAGCTCAAGCTCAGAGAGAAAACGGCCCCAGATCGCTTTCGCCTGACATGGATGTTTATTCGCTCTATGGTCCAGCAGAACACCCTCAAAAAAGAGGCCCGAGCAGTTTGACGTGAATGACATATAGTTTTGGAGAAGCGGAGACAGCCGAAGGGGTGTGAGAAAGAAATAAGGGAGAGAGAATGTCTTGACAGATGAACAGACATATGAGACAGACAGATAGAGAGCATGGCTGTCTATAAAGGTGTTCTCAGTGCACTCATATGAAAAGGAATATTCAATGTGTTCTTCGCCATTTTATTTGCTTCTTGTCTTAACACTAGTCAGCCCTCTTGTCAGCCTTGTTCGTGGACGGGGATCCACCCAATCGGTTGGAGATATTTCTTCCTGATCTTGACAAGCCCTCCCATCCTTGACTGCATACTAATTTTTCCAAAACTATTCATCCAGTGCAAAACAAATGCAAGCTGCCAGGGCTACCAGTCATTGCATCAAATGCAGAATTTGGCTGTTCAGCTGATTGACTCCATTGTTGAAATTGTTCAGACAGCATCCTTTAGGTGATTAAGTTTACAACAACTGCCTTTGAAGTTGTCTCCATCTTTTGGAATTTGTCATTAGGTCTTGTGAAAATCCAAAGACAATGGTCTATGAATGTATAATCCACCAGTGCATCCATTTTTTTTTAATTTCAAGTTTGAGGAAGAGTATGTTTTAAGTTTAAAACTTCACACAATCAAAAATTATATGAGTACTGCTCCTGTTTTTTCTCTCTTTTTTGAGGAATTATTTATACGCCAAATTTAGACGCCTCTTATTTTTTATGTCTCAGTAAAGTAAGAAAGCATTGATTGTTAGATTACTGAAAATAATACATGAAAATTGTCTATATCTGGCTTGAGATACTTTCCGCATGAGTTACTGCAGCAACATAACATGGCAGGGAGGCAATCAGTCGGTGGAACTGCTGAACAGGAAGCCCATCTAGCTGTGATCACAGTGTTCTGCTGCTCTGTTTTGTTGCATCTGATCATCTTCTTGTTCTTGTTCTTGTTCTTCTTCACAACACTCAATCTCAATGGCAGGTCTGCTTATCCACGGTTTTGAAGACCAGGTCTGCAAAGCTATGTCTATGAAGGTTTTAGATATCAGTATATCGTCAGCCTAATAGCATTTCTGCCTAACTCATTTTTTTGCCAAATTGAGATATTGGCCTAACTTGACTGTAAGTGTTGAAAAAAAGGTGTTTTTTCTTCTTTTAAAAAAACCCTGAAAAAATGAGTTAGGCAGATATGCTATTAGGCTGACGATATGTGATATCAGTAATCACCTTGAAGTAGAGTTTGGATAACAGGAAAACTAATAATGGTAGACTTAGTAAAAAACAACAGACCAGCACCAGCAGATAACATGGCCTCCCAAACCACCTCTGAATCTTAAGTAACTTGGATTCCATTTTTATTTATTTTTTTTACTCTAATTCTCAAAAGAAATGCAATAATTGACTTTCGACGACTGAACGACATCCCATTTCTTTTAGCCCGACTAGGACACTAAAGACATTGTCTCTAGTTCAAGAGTGGCTTGACACCAAATAAGTAACAGTTAATGTCCTTGTCCTGAGTAGTTCTGTGTAAAGTAGCTTTACAAATAATGATTCCAGCAGCAGTCCGCTCCTTGTGAATCGGGTCTGAGTACCCAATCAGAGTTTGTTTAAAAATGTTATCAAGGCTGCAGGTATCTCTCGTTAGTACTGCCTAGTTTTCTTTCCACTCAGCATTTTTCCACATCAGCTTTTTTAGCTTAGATACAGCACTCTTTGAACAACCAGATTCTTTAGCCATGACCTTCTGTGTCTCACCGTCCATGAGCAGATTGGTGAAAGTGCTGACCACTGCACCACTATCCAACTGTTATTATTCAAATTATTCTATCAACATTTTAAAGATGTCTTAACTTACTGAGATGCATCTGTATGTAAAGATGTTCTTGAGACTCAGTACCATTCAGTTAGACCACAAACCTCAGCATAGCTGCAGAAGCTGAGAATTGAAAACAAACATGGTAGTCGGATACCATCTAATCTGTTGAACGCCATTATCGTCTAAGATATCACCATACTCCCTTCCATACCCACACAAACCCACTCTTCACACTACACTCTCCCTCCCTTTACTCCTTTTGAGGTAAAACCTTATGTGTGGAAGCTGGGAGTGAATGTAAGCTATTGTTATGGTGTAACCAGACTCTACAGAAAGTTGTTTGATCCTGTTTTGAGTTTGAAAGGCCTTTTTCTTACTTGAACTGCCACATCAGCTGAGAGGGTCAGACAGCAGTCTGTTTGTAGTCTTGTGTCCTGTGAATTTGACCATTTTGACCTAATTTTCTCCCTCTCTTTCAGTGTATTGCTCTAGTTTTATTACAGGTGACAGGAACATGGATTATTTTCTGTTCTTAGAAAAAAATATTACATATTTTACTATGTAAATTGCTGGTTGAGCTTTCTAGATTCCTTTAATGCCTCTTTCTGCGTTAACAGGCTATTCTCATTCCTAAATTCCAGTGCAGAAACTAGGATTATATTCACTATGTTCATCTCTGGTATAGAATAGCAGAACAGAATGCATAGATGACAAAGGCCTGGGTAAATTGTTTTGTGCGATCAAATATTTTCCCACGATTGAACCAGTTGTGCTTCTGGTTTTTCAAACATGATCTTATTATTTTTATTACAATGTGGAGCTATGACGCCTCAGTGTCTGTTATGGAGGCTGACTTTCTCTTTAAAGCTTTTTTTTATTTTTTATTACACAGCTTCGACATGAAACTCAGTATATACTCACTTTGGTGCTCAGCATGGACAATGTGCATGCAAATATCTTCGTCCCATTATGCCCCCTTCTTTGTATGCAAGCTTTCTTCCCAGAGAGGTATGGATGAGGAGTTGGTGGGGAGGGGGTCAGAAATGCACTTTATGTTTTTTTGCTGGAAGGGTTGGTTCACACACGCACACATCTTTGCCGCACCCCCTGCCAACCCCCAGCCCATTCCAGACGTGCGAAACTGTACCTTCATTTGCATAAGAATTATTGACACTTCAAATTAGCCTTCCAATCAAAGGGGATTATTTTTCTCAGCATATGTGCAGGCAGTGAGCACTGCCATAGAAATAATATAAAAGGGAGGGTAAAGAGAGTGGGAATGGAAGAGGGCATGTCATAGAAGATTAACCCTTTCCTTTCCGTAGCTCACACTATAGCTGATTTGATGTGCCTTTTTATAGCAACTATATATTTTTTAATGCAGTAAAACAGACATTTGTAGAGAAATAATGAAGGATTTGTTCTGTAAATCAAAGGAATGCCTAGCTTTCACCTTGAAATAAAATGACTTGATTGGTGTTTTATCTTTGAAGACTTTAGGTATTATTGTGCTGGTTTATACGTCTATATTCACCTTGGTAGGCTTGGGCACAGGCCAAGTACGTGAGTACTCTTGGACAGAGTGCATGTGAGTATAAATGTGACTCCACAGGGAGAATTTGCAGAGATTGACGGTTTTCCCCAAAAGTATTTGCAATATTAAGTCACTGATAATAGCTAATGGAAAGGACAACTTCTACATCAACCTCAGGTCCTCTAATCATACAGACTAACCATTTTCTGATTTAACATCTATCTGGCCTTCTTTCAGCTGAAGTTAAAGCATCATTCTTCTTTTTTTATCTTTGGATAAAATTCAGTATTACTGCCTCTCAATGCATTGGTTACATTACAATATTTATAAAATAAAGAGCCAGGATGGTGCAAGATGGCATCTGTTGTGTGTTTACAGGCCTGCTGAACTGAAGGGAGGAGAGCCTTTTTTTAAGGCTATGAATGTAGAGAATAAGGGACAAGGATTCGTTTTGGGGGAAGGGGTACAGAGAAAGGGGACTGAGGATTTGGAGTAAGTGGGGGGAAAGCTTCGGCGCCAGCCCCTCTGAAGCGCTCAGCATCCCCCCGCTCCTGGGATGGCGGATGTGTCTGGGTGTATCCATGACAACCTTGCTGCATGCAAGGATATACCATGGTAACATGAAGAAGGAAAGTTGATAGAGCCATGTGCTTGTGTATAATGCTTGCATAGAATTAATTTTTTTCATTTTCACTGAGTTTCAGTGAAGCTGCTGAAGTCCCAGTCATCTATGTTTCCATTTTTATCCTAATGTTTGCTGTTTTCTGATAATTCTGTATTTAGATTCCTTTTGGAGTACACCTTAATTCTAGTAATCAGTTAAATTTCTCTGTCCATACAAAAAAATGAAAGAAAATCGAGTTTTTTAATGAGCTGCACACTGTTTCATATTTTAAGGCCACTCCTGTGAATGTGACATGCATGTGTGCTTACAAGCGCTGACATGGATGTAAAGTCAAACTAGGATCTAGTTTATTTTTAATCCCAATAGCCAGTGCTTTCTCTGTAGGGTTAAAGGACCGAATGCTGAAACAAGTAAATAATTCACAATAGCTGAAACTCTTTTTGTGTAACCTTTAAAAGAACAGGCGCAGAAGACCATAAAGACTCAGTTATGCTCTGGCACAATAGAGTCAATCCTTATTGTACATGTTGTTTAACACAAATGTTTTAATTACTATAGATAAACGAGCAGGTGGCACTTTGCACATTTTGAGGAAGCTTGTACATTTATGTATACATTAATGTTAATAAGTGTATATTTTGTATTTTCAGGTTGAATGAAGCCCATGACCCATATCTCCACACATGACTGGAGCCTCCAAACTGAAGGCATCATCGTTAGCCTATATTCAAGGTAGTTTGAGGTCTTTTCAAAGCATTTTGAAAATAAGATTTTTTTATTTTTCTTTTAACAAAATTGCCAAAAAGCCTTTTTTTTCTTTTTTTTAAGAGAAACAGAGAGAGATGTTGTCTCAATGAATTCAACTGAGCCACATCCCATGGTACTACCCATTTCTCCAGAGATAGAGGCGGGGGCATTTAAACAGGTAAACCCTGACTGGTCCCCAAAGTGGAGGAGATTTTGAGAAGGAAGAGGAGCATTCATTATTTACTGTACTCTGGATGCTAGACACTTAGGGATAATGCAGTGCTTCAAGCATAGAAAGCAAGCAGCCTCCTTGGTGCTCACAAAGCCATTGTAGTGTGTTTTGATCATGCCTGTTTCCATCTGTACTGACAGATGAAAAACAATATGTCTGTCTGGGCTTCAGACGCATCGTCAGAATGAAAAAAGAAAGAAAGAGAGACACATATGCATGTGTGTGTTGATGCAGAGGACATTTTGTGCACATGCACTAAGCTTTGGTTTTGTTAGAGCTGTCTAAAAACACACTAACAGTCCAAGACATTTTCATTTGTTTAATATTTTTTTACCTGAGGGTATCTGTATCAAATGCCTTTGTAAATATTACTTTCAAATTACACGTCTGATTCTGTAAAAAAAAAAAAAAAAAAAAAAAAAAACAGTTGCATTACATTCCTGCTTACATAAAATGGAGGTATCTGAGTACCAGTATTCTTTAGGACTTGCTTGCAAAAGCAGAAAAAGACATTTAACTCTCCAACAATGTTGTTTTTTTGGACAGCACTAATCACTTTATCATATGATTTTCTTTAATTTGCTTAAGGTCTCCCAGACTTGAAATTCCCTCTTTATGAATGAGGACTTGAAAATACAAATCTGTTTGTTTTAGATAAATAAATAAAAACAATCACTTTGCTGTTTTTCAAATTTTAAAAAATTTAGCCATGGGGGTCATTGGAGAATTGGAGAGCATTTTACATCCCATTCATCTTGTTTCAAATAATCCAAACACAAAAATACTGACTACTACTTGTCTTAAGACAAAATCTACGAAAGCTTAAAAATAGTTTTAAAAATACAAATGACGTCTGGATTATCCCTAAAATGCAGTTTCCCCTTGTCCAAACCTCCTAAATTCCAAATTCTATCTTAAATAAAACCATTTTAAAAAACTGAATGAAATTCAAAAAATGTGTTGTTTTTTTTGTTTGTTTTTTGTTTCATTTGTGTTTCTTGTAACTGTGGGTAAATTGGTTTTAATGAACAAAAGAATTATTATCAATGGAACGTGTGTCACACAACATTCACGCACCCCTGTTACCAAAACTCTTAAGCATGGTAGAAGACAAATGAAACCATTGTCTTCAACTAACACAAAACTGTGGAATGCATTTGTATTAATAATTAATAATTAAGTAATAATTTTTATTTATTTGTTCATTACATTTACTTCAAAATATAATTAGAAATGAAATTATGAAATACTATTTTACTATTCAGACAAAAATGTTTGGATTATTCTTTTGGCTTAAACCCTTTGTAGTCATCAAATACGGTGGTAGATTTGCTGCAGTGTGGAAATACAAGCACTTAACCTCTTTAGAACTTGTAATAATGAAGAAAAACATTGTACCATTTTTTTACATATTTGTTGGCTCTGCTATTTTGATACTGCTGCCTGATTTGTTTAGCTTCTACCTCTGAAAAAATGATGTTACCTAAAGTTTTTTTATTTAGTTTTTTTTTTCCCATGCCGCAGATGGTACACTCGCTCTTTACTGAACTGCAGTGTCAGCAGAGAAGATCAGGAGTGTGGAGCACATGTGGGCTTTACTGCAATCAGCTGTCACATTTAGACAGGCAGCCAGTGTGTACCAATGTGGTGCTGGGAGAAGACAGAAAAGTGTGCTTGAATTGACCAAATTCACTTCACTTCTTTTTTGAACTGTGGCTTGCTGTGATTGGCCCAGGGACCCCCTGTACAGCTCTGAACTCCCAACCAAACATCAGAGAAATGTGTTGATGGACACAGCATGGAATGTATTTGGTATTACCTGATAGAAACCCCTGGGGTATTAGTGTACACCAGGGAAACTTTTGAAAAATCTTGCAGTGTTTGAGTCTTTTCATTTATAGCTGTAACCCTGAGACACTCCCAGGCCTGTGTCCTCAACTACAAAAACCTTTGCGGAGCTTCTTATCAGGTTCTAAGCATATCATGTAAGAGAATACATGTGAGAAGTAGAGAGGGAACAATAAGAGGAAATTTCAAGTGCTGTGAGATATGAGGGGACTAGTGTCAGCGGATATTGCTGAGGCCTGTTACACTTGGAGCTTAAAGATCACTGGGTTCTTTTTATTTAATTTCTTCACTGCTGTCCTCCATCCTATGATTGACATTTTGTGCATAAACGTTGTGTTTGATCTTTTCTTGATGAAGTGGTACTAACTCTTTTTTACTTCACTATACAAAAGATCATTAAAATATGTTATAACTCATTTTCCTATATGTTAAATACAAACTAATTTTTCCCTCTTTTCTTTATTTTTTTTTTCCAGATGATGACACTTAAAGAAGATTGAGATGAGAATTTCATCAAGGCAAACTTCCAGATCTAATTTTGTTCTGGACGCCCCTGTAGTACTACTACAGCTACTTCTGTATTTCTGTAAATGTAATGTATCAAAGTGCTGTTAAACAAGCTGAAAATAGTACTTTCAACACTTAGAGAATCTGATCACTGTGCTTTTTTGTGGTTATATTTATCTGATATTTATATTCAATATGTAAGATAAATTTACCTCTCAAAAATAAAAATAGATATAAAATGAAACTGCTTTGTGCTTTAACTGTTATTGTAGAATGATTTGGTTCGTCTGGTGTGTTTTTCACAGGCTGAATAAAAATGTTTTTTTCTTGTAAATGACATTTTAAGTGTGAATTATTTTGTCTTTTCTGTGAAAAAAGAAGTTGCTACACACCAGGTGTGGAAGAAAAAGGGTGTTTGACATAATTGGGTCCCATTTGAATGTGAAAAGAGCACACAAACTGATAAAAGCTGGCAAGGTGATCAAAGCAGCACGTGTCGCCATCAAAACCACAACAGCCGACAGAGTTGTAGTTTATCCAGGCACACTAACGATATCTGAGGAAACAAGTTTAGACAGCACCAGGAAAAGGTTGGCTATAAAATCTATTCTTCTGCTTCCTATATGAATGAAGCACTACTTAAATGTTTCTGACACACATCTAGTTAATCCTTTTTGAGAAAAAAAATCCAAAAACGGTGCTTTGGGTTGTTAGTACTCTTCCAACAAAAGTGGATTATATATAAATTATTATGCAACCAAATCTAAAATATGTATTTTGTGATTATTCATTGATCAAGCTGCTGGTTTTAATGATTTATCTTTTTTTTTTTAATTCAAATTAGATGTCATTTACCTTTTTATTGTGATTCACTGATTCACCCTTAGCCTCTTTTTCTATAACTTTCTTTCAAGCTCATCCACCATTTCTTCTCCTCCAATCCTTACCATACACATTTCCTTCTTCTGCTTTCTCCCCCTCTTGTATTTCTATTCCTCTCAGATGTCAGATCACAGTATAGTTTTCAGCTTGCCCTGTCATCACTTTTTTCACCCAGCCCCATCCCTTAATTGGGCCTGTATCATCATATCATGTCATGTGTAGAATACCTGATCACAGCCAGGCATGAAAGATAGCCTCCCTGGAAGACACTCCCGCACACACACGTGTTTCCAAACTCACACATCAGTGGTCATATGGGACTCCAATCCAAGCTGATGTTTGTGTCTGAGTACATTTTTGCTTGAAGTTTGCCGCACAACGCTGATGGGATTGTTACACTATGACAGGTGAGGTGGTGTGTGTTCCAGGAGTGTCCACTGATGTTTGCGTCAACTGCTGGAGGCTTTTGGGATAAAACAAAGGATGCCCTTGAGCCAGCGGTTTCATATCCACAGGTAACTATCAAAATAAAGGAACACCAGCAAAAATGTCCTGGAAGTGTTGGAAACACTCACTCATTGCTCCAAGTCACTTTGATAAAATCCTGCATCATCCTCCAAGTTGAGACATTGCATACATGGAGGGGATTTGCAGGACAACGTTGCAGAGATAAACTCTTAAGATGTATCTCTTTGAAAGGAATTGTTATTCATTAAGTGTATGTTCAAATTAGCAGGCATAAAAAATGTATATACACAGGGTATCACAGTGAATAGTATGGAGTTATTTTTCTAAATTGTTGGAACTGTTAGATTATCAACTTTCTGAGTTTATACTAACAAATACAAGTGAAAAGGAAAGATTAAATAAAAAAAATTTAAAATACTAAAAAAAATTAAAGAGAGAAAAGAACCTAAGAGTTTTTATAAGTCCTCATCTGCTAGTAGGAGCTTGTCTAATAGGGTTACTTGCCCAAAAGAAACACCCACATTCTGGTATCTATACAAATACTAGCAGATACAGATTTTCTGACATTTTCTAAAACATTTCAATTTTTTTTTTTTTTTTTGCCCTGCCATCATCCGTTTTTTTTCCCCTTCAAAATGAACTGTTTTAGATCATTTTGCTTCTAAAACCAACAGATCAATAGCCATAATGAGATCATGGCTGAAAGAGATGCAGACCTCTTTTTTCTATACCCATTCTTCATTTGTGTAATTACCATTGACTATAAGAGAACTGGACTGAGTAACCCCTCCCCCGTGGCGTTTCAAACTTGAAGTACCTGTTAGTCCGAAAAAGGCAAAATCCTGTGCACATCTATTGATAAATACACAGCTATTATTCAGTCATGCACTTTTGTCTGAATAACCATTCTTGCTCTACTACATTTATTTAACATTTATGTAGAGCAAGGTCTTCAAGTTATCAACTAGGCTATGTGGTCTCATGGCAAATGCTCTAAGCGTTTGATTCCCAGATTCTCCAGAGACCGCTTTCAAGTGTTAGGGGTGTGGACTTCCAACGAGCTCACTCCTGATTGACGAGAGTGGTTGCCATAGCAATGTTGACTCAGACCAGCTCAGACCACTTACTTACAATTTCTGGATCCAACATGGCGACATTTGTGTTTCAAAATATGGCAACTGAATTTGCTTTAATTAGTTGGAACCTGGAAGCAACTCATTTTCCATGGGTGATGCTCCAGTTTTTATATACAGTCAGTGGCAATTACACATGCTCTGCAATGAGTTGTTCCTTTCAAAATAACATAGATTGATTTAGAAATAGTACATTATTGTCACTAGGGAAATTTGGCAGAACTTGAATACAAAAAAAGCAATTTAGATTTACTAAAGTTCTAAAATGACTAGTCATCATCAACCTTCACACCAAAAAAAAAATGTCAGCCTATTATGCCATCCTTCCATTATGTCTATATATCTGCTCAGCTTGAGCTGTGAGGGCTCTCTGATTATACACTTTTGAGGAAATACAGAAGCAGTAACGGTGGATGGTGACTGTTCATTTCAGATAGCATAGGCATGTGGAAAAAAATGGAACATGCTCAGAGATGCAGGGTGAAACGTTTGCAACAGCAAAATAAACCCGATGAACCTTTGTTTTCATTGGTCTACCTCATTGACAAAGTGTTTGCTATGAGATTGTGGTTTCAAATCCACCTTTGGGACAGACCAACAAATCCATAACTGAGACCCAATCTTTCCCTCAACTCGAATGTTTAAGAGTTTATGGTGTAAAACTAAGTCACGGTAAGCGTGACTCCCTCAGGGGATGCGTTAAATGTAGAGGATAGATCAGTGATGAGTGAGTAATGAAAGTTTACTTTCAAGTATTTAAATGTAGCACATTATATGCCACCTTTAAAGGTATGTTTAGGATCTGATGGGTGGGGAAAATATTTAAACAAAAATAAAAATTGCAGTTTAGACAAGTTATTTCAACTGATCTTTTTTGTTTAATTTAGGATGACAACAAATTATCAAAAGGTGGTGAAGATGATCTTATAGACCAGCTCCAGTCTGCTTTTGATCTACTGTAAAAGTGTTCCCACTGTCCTATTGGCTTACCTCCCTAAACTAATAGTATAGTAATACAGGTGTAACAAAAATGACGAGCAACAACGGAGCTATCCAGCCCTACAGTGACAGGGATATGTTTCTCTGCAAGTGGATGCATCAAAATGGAGCAGAGCAGGGAGCTTTTGGCCCAGCGTATTTTCAACTTCACAAAGAAGCTCATGCCATTGCTCAGATATCACCAGAATAAACAATCACCAATGTAAATAAATCTAGTGCTGCAATGATCCTGATTTCCTAGTTCTTTCTGGTCATTGATGTTAGTAAACATTATATATATGCAGCTTTACTTTCTTCTAAGTAATTGTATGCACTTCTGAAACCACACATTTCCTTAATTATTGTAAAGCTAAAGATTATTTCATAATTTCTTTTTAAACTGTCCTTGGAAGCCTTGTTTTAAAAAGCTTGATGCAAAACTGTACCTCACACTGCAAGCAGGTGATGAACTTTTTGTTTCTGCTACTATGAAGCAGTTTCTTTATTTTTTGGCTTGTAAAAATAACCTTGGTAAAGTGCTGGCACGAACAAGTTTTAAATACAATTTCTAAGGTCTGTTTTTTAGTTCTTTTTCTTTAGCTCCCACCTCTATTTTCCACAAGAAGGCACAGTATTTCACTTTTATCTACAGATAGCAGAACCATGCGCTATCTTATTTTGTTTGGGAGAAGATTCACTAGTACTATCCACCCCATGAACCCTACAGATGACAAAGCTCCAAGTTTGGAGGCTTCATGGAGAGAAAAATGAGGTGATTCGGAAACTGCTTTTTTGTGCTTGTCTTTAATTCTCTCCTTAGATGATCCGGAAACCACAGATTTGCCCCTGTGTCAGTGTTAGAGAATACAAAATGAAAGGTTTGGTAGATTTCCATCTTGTTGAAGGTCAATGCTAAAACAAGGGAACAAATGAAAATGTTAATAATTGTCTGATGAAGTTTTACTAAAAGATATTAGCCAATGGAAACCAAAACACTGTTTCAGGCGGAGCATCACCTTTAACTGAAGTCAACTGACTTATGCAAATCATGGGGGGTTCACTGTGGCAACCCTTGAAGAGAATAAAGAAAAAAACACTTACATGACACAAAAACATATATTTTCCTGGCTGACAAATGATTTTTAAAGCATGTGTGAACATTATTATAATACATCTTTGCATCTAGGTAATTCCATAACCCAGTCAACCTCAATTGGCCACTGGCTTCTTACCAGGCTCCATGTGTCACACTGATTTTTGAATCGGAAGCAATGAAGGAAGACAGCAGAGAACAACCAACCATTAAGAAGATCAGTTGTGAAAGACAAGTATTCCAACCATTACATTCCCACTAAGTGCTGTACAGGATCACTAAAACCTCATTTCCACTGAGTGGTACAGTATGGTCCGGTGCTGTCTGGTATTTTGAATGTTTCCATATTAAAATGGACAGGTTAAGCTGGACCGGACTTTAGCATTTTTGGCCCCCCATTGGATGTAGGTCCATAGAAAAATGGAGTGGACTGGTTAAGCCGGAGCTACTGTTGAAACCCGTTGATTTGCTGAAGGTCTGTACAACAAAAGAAAGCGACAAGAAAGCGGCTGTATTCCTCTTTGTCGCCTGCAACCTTCTCTCAAACAGCATTAAATGCTTTGTATATACAAGTACCAAAAGCCAAGCGGGAAAAAAAATTTAGCTTTGTGTGCAATAATGGTCCAACTTTGAGTGGAAATCCTTTCCTGAATTGCCTAGACCATTTCTACAGGACCAGAATAGAACATTTAGTGGAAACAAGGTTTTAGGGTGTTGGAGCCCATCCCAGCTGCTTTTGGGCAAAGCCACCGAAAACCACTCAACAGAGATCCGTTCACTCTTGAAAGACATTTTAAAGTCACCAATGCAACAATGACACATGCTTTTGGACTGTGGGACGAAGGCAGAGTGACCGAAAAAATATCCAAGCATGCAGGAGGAGAACATGCAAACTCCACACAGAAAGACTTGATGAAGGTTCTCATTCATCCAAGTGACAATGTCTGGAAGTTAAATCATGGCATCTGGATGTAAAGTCATCTGACTTGAAACTTTTCACCACTCATTCAAATGGCTTCATCATTCCCTACAGCAAAGGAGCCAGCTGTGATTCAAGGATCTTCTTGCTGTGAGGTTAACCACAACACCACCATGCTGCTCAAAAAGTTCACAGACTCTCCAAAAATGCTGTCCAACTCTCCTGCAGCTTTCTATGGTGCCACTTTGCTACAAATAACATTGAAAAGCAATTTAAAAAAAAGCTAAAAGTAACCAATCTAAAATGAGGCACATCATTATTCAAGTCAGATAGACCTCAATTAAACAATTCTCTTTATGTGAGTGTTTAGAAAGTCATAATGTAATAAAACTACAATTTCAACTAAGCACTGCATTAATGAAAACAACTTGTTTATTTAGCATTACTGAGTGGGACAACTGCCTACCATTTTTAACAATAAACTAAATGTCAGACAGCGGGGACTCTAGTATGCGCTGTAATTCTAAGGTTATGATTCACAGAAAAACAAGACACTAGCTAGTAATAAACAGTTAGTAAAATGTTCAAACCAGTTTTAAAGGAGCATTGTCTCTGTGGCAAATTTGTTGCTCTGCTCTCATGTTGCAATGGCACTCACGAGCTTATGCCACTCATGGTTTTCTTATCAACAGAATTACCCCACAGTGCAAAAGCTTGAATGTCCTGCATGCAAAATACGGGTTATTATCACATATTACCTATTTAGCAAATAGCAAAAGCTAAACTATTCCCTTTCTTTAAAATATGGTGAGCATTTGCTGTCATGATGATTCATCATTCAAGATTTCAGTTTGAATTGATGTTTTTTATTGTTTCATTTCAGCCTGTCCAGTACATATAAATGTAAAAAAAAAAGTGGGTGTGATCAGATAATTGCAATAATCAGATCTAATACATTTACATGTACACACACACTTCCAAAATCTAATATTCACAAAAACCCAAGTACAGTATGCTTCAGTTCATGTTTGATTTCCTTCAGTTTGGTCATTTTAAACATTTTTTTCCCATATTTTTAAAATTATGCATGCCGTTGGTCCCAGATCTTACAGGTCTTCAAAACAGGTTGAAAAGATTCTATGGTGGGGTTTTTTGACGACATTAAAAGCAGATGAAAGTTATCTTTCATGAAGCAAGCACCTGCTCTCTTATCTTGAGACTACATGAATTCTCCTTTTAATGTTTTTTTTCTTTAGATATAAAAGTAAAAAAAGTCAAACAAACAAGTATAATTATGAAAATAAGATACGTGTGATGATCAGATTTGTAACAATTGCATAATAAATTTTTGATCTAATGTGTCTGAAGTCAAATTTTTATATTTTACATGATCATTTCTAAAATCTGATGACTGATGAGTATGGGTTCATACTCTGATTCTTGGTGTGCATCTCAACGGGTTTGCTGTTGTTGCAACTCAATAGTTTGCTCTAGAGAGCAGTATTAGCCATAGCGCATGGAGCAAGATGAGTCCTCTGCATCCCAGTACAACTTGGAGAAGGTACATTAACCCAGAAAGTGTTACTAACCCTTCCTAAACAGGGTAAATGCTGGTAAAAGAAAATTGTCAAATTAATTTCTGCCGTATTTATCACATCACAGCATGAGAGGCTGCTGTCACACACTGTTTGATTAGCTGCCTCTTTATCAGACAGAGAACAATAAATGTACGGTGTGAGCGTTCTGCGTGTCTTTGCACACATATTGTGAAGCTGTGTCCAGTTGAGAGAGATAGATCATAAAGTGTAGATCACTGACAGTGGTCACTCCTTCACTTTCTTTGTTTCCATGTTTCTCTTCTGCTGTTTTCTGTTTATTTAACCTCCTTTTTTATTTCCGCTGTCTTCCCTCCTTTTCTAATTGCTAGCTGAACTGTCACAGGTGGAGGTTTTGGACTCAGATATGCGGAACCTTTCATGTTAAATACAGAACAGTTGTAAAACCACTTAAATGTGAATGGAGAACAGAATCAGGTCGCACATGAAATATGATTAAAAAAATCAAAATTACAATAACAAATTACAAAAAGTTTTCACATAGCAATCTGTTTTCACAGAAGAAAGAATTGCCATCAGTCTAAATGACTTACTCAGGCTCTCTTCATAAAGCTCTGTTCAACTGTTTGAACTTGTTTTTTAAATTAAACTCTATTTCTGTAGCACTTCACAACAGCCATAGAGGCATCAAAGTTTTTTTTTCTTACTAAAAATCCATGCTGAGAAAACTCTAAAGCATAAAATAATAACACAAGTAAAAATCCAATCCAAATAATAAAACAACTAGAATGATGAAGAACAAGAATAGTTACAGACATTTCAAAAATTAGAGTTTGAATGTTTACATTTTGAAATGGACAACATCTGTTAAATTCCAATATTGGGTTTTGTCAACTCATAAGTCACAAGACCAACTGTAAGAAAACAGTTCGTCTCTGCAGCCATTGCTTCACTCCTGGGGCTCCAGCTTTGTTTTCCTATCATGCCCTCTTTGCCTGCTGGTTGGTTTGAATAAGCAGTATTGTGCTCTGCCCTTTCAATTATACCATGCCCTGTAGCAGAACCCTGCACCCTGTATACACCAAGACGTTAAACAAGTATAGGGGGAGTTGGGTTTGAATTCGGCCCCCAATTGATGTTTGTATGTTCCTGCACTGTGTGAGTGTTTGTATTATATGACAGACTAATTTCAAGTATTACGTGTTCTCTAAATATAAGAAAAAACATCTGAATGATTTGGTTTTACTTTTTGGCTTACTATAAAGGAAAAGTCATCTACTGGGTCATATAGTTATGAAGGGGTTAAATGTGAAATGTAAAATTCTTTTTTTTCATTGTCTTATATTTCTGAATTACAAAAATAGATGGTGAAACTCAGACTTAAGCACAACAAAGTACAGAAAACTTACTATAGAGCCAGTATAACTGTAGAAAAATGTTTACCAGCAATTACTTTAAAAAAGAATACCTAAGGAACCGATATGCATCACTTTATAATATGGTAACACAACATTTCCCAGTTATATAGGAAAAAAAGGTAAAATCCTACTGTCATAAAAAGAAAGCAAAAGATGTTTCAAAATTTTGTGACTAAGTTGTAGGTTATTTATGTTTTTTTTTTTTTTACCATTTGGTTTAAAATAGAACATACAAGGCTCTCGGGAGTTGCAAAAAATACAGTTTTAAGTCATTAGTTAATAGTGTTTGGCAAAAGCCGATTCTGCTGTAACTTATAACCGTATGGTCTAAAAGTAAAATAGTCATTGAAAAAGGCTATTCTTACTTCCTATCTCCATGCTCCTATGAGTCTACATTCACGTTATGAAATTTACAATTTATATTAATTATTTTGCCACTACACCAATGGATGTTACACATTCTTAGCAAAACCAGTTTAAACTTAAAACACTGCAGATCCAGAGTCAATTCTAAAATTATTTGGCTCAATTGTTAGATTTGTTTGAATAAAAATCTTTTAAAGAAAAAGAAATAGGAAGTAAAGTATAAAAATCTATAAAAATGTTGTGAATAACAACTTGACAACAGAAAAAATTGTTTTTACATCATTTGTAAAATGTCTGCTCACACACAAATGACACAAGCTAATATGCAGTTCCACAAATAGACAAAGCATTAATGGCCAATAATTCAAAGAAACATATTAAAACAAGGTTATCTCCAGTGTATCTTTGACGCTGAAATTGTGATTTAGATTTTAGATAAGTATCAGTACTAAACGTATTTTTGTGACTTTGCTTCATAGCTGCACTGATCTTCTTTGGGTGAAATTAAGCGTGAGGTCTGGGATTGTGGTGGGTGTTTTGTGTTGTTAAGTAGATGCAGATCTTTTCAAAAATCGAAACAAATCATTTGTGTGTTTTAGCTCTTAGATGCCATCTCATATTCAGAGATGTAGACATGGTCTGAGTTAGGGAAACCACACACACGCACACACACACACACACACAGGTCAGACTTTTCTTTGGAAAGGGTGACAGAGGCTGAAACCCTTCAACCACAAAAGCAGACTGTCTAGACGAGGCCCCACAGTCCTGACCCCAGTTAGACATTGTCCCCCTGGAGGCTTTTAACACCTTTGTTTCCATGTTGATAAATTCTATTTCCTGTCATACAAGCAACGCATCAAACTTTCTATGACGAACAACATTGTGACATCGAAGCTTTGAAACTTTCACCTCAGGCATGCGGCTCAGAGGAAGTGGTATCGTGACTTTTGGATTAAAAATACAAAATTTATGCTCATATAAAATATATACTTATTTATTTATTTATTTATATTACATTTTGCAAGGTTGGTGAAAATTTTAGCCTATATCTTAGTGGAGAGAAAAAAACTGGAATCTGGAATAAATTTGGTAAAGCAGGCGATTTTGTTTTTTGTCATGGTGAATGGTGGCGACATACTCTTCTCCCACAGTCTGGGTTTTGGGCTTAAGGAGGGGGTTGAAGGCACGTTATTTAAAGAAGAGTTATCATCTACTCACACGGCGTTTATTAACATACAGCTTTAGACAGAGCACACAGCATCGGGACTGTTCTTTTCAGTCGTCCGCTGGGGAACATGGTCCGAGACTCTTCACACTGTCTGTCTTAAGTATGCTTGTGACTAATTGTTATGCTAATACACTAATGTTTGCACCTGCGTGTGAGCACACACTGCAATGCATTCACTGGCAGTCTGAAAATTGAAAAAAGAAAACCAAAACAATTAGGGTTAAAAAAAATTGCTAGTCGTAGAATAACAACGGCACATTTAAAACACACACATCTAAACACAATAAGGGCTCAATGAAGGATTTTATTAGATTCCTTCCAGTGTTTTAACAGATGCCTTGTCCTTCCAGCAATGCAGTGACATGTCTGAGTCATCCTCCATTACAGTATGTATTTATAGACAGTGATCATGATCTGATCTTGGTAAGAACATGGGAGTGTGTGTGTGTGTGTGTGTACGTGCGTGGGAGGGTAGGTCTTCTGCCTAAACAGAGGACCTATTGTCTGATGAGTCACCTAAACTGGTGGGCTCTGCTACCAAAAGACCTTACATCACCTGTCCTGAGACAGAGTTACGGCTTTCATTGATCTCGCTCTGCTCCGGGTCAGGGAGGCAAAGTGCCATAGAAGGTGATTTATGTCAAACTTTTAAAAGGCCTGGCTTCATTTCCTCATTCCTGAGCGCATGTTACAGAGAGCATGTGCTGTGTGAAAACAAAAAAAAACCGTAAAGTCCAAGTAAAAGATAGATACAATCTAGAGATACAATCTGCCTTATTTTTTTCCAATTAATTCATTTGTTGTGTTCTTGCACCATTACACTGTTCTGCTAGCATTAGCTGTGCTTGTTATTGCAAGTTCAAGGGCAATGAAAATACTCTGAAGGACAGAGCTGCTGCGGCTGCCGTTGCATCACCCTCTATAGAAGTGAGGACTTTTTTTTTTTTTTTTTGTCGAGGTGAAGTGGGAAGGTGGGAATACACTGAATGCTTTCCAAATGAGAGATGAGACATATTGAAAACTATATTAAAATGCTCTCTGATTAGCAATTTCGCCCCGATCAGGCAAACCATGGGGGTGCTCTGCGGGGAGGCCCAAACCCTATTCATCCCACAGCACCGCGGTCGAAAAATGGTCCGAGTTCACAGGTTCAGGCCCCTTTGTTTTGCTAACCGTGGATCCCAAATTAGTTGCCTCCTCCATCCCCACACACAAGAGCTTCCTTGAGAACTTTGAAATTTCATCTCCACCCTGACAAACGCATAATCGTGCAGAAACACTTCCACACACTAGAATAAATAAAAGAAAAGCCACAGAAAGAGTTGAATCTGAGTCCTCACTATTGCATTAAAATGTCTTCATGTTTTCTTGCACATTTCTTAAAAATGCAGAAACTGGATCACCTTGTATCTTTGGCAAATAGAGAAAAACAATTAAACCAGAATTTGGGAGGAAAGAAGCGGAAGTTTTCTTTTGCAGCCCTCCTGTCTCTCGGGAGGGATAATCAATATACGATAAGAGGGGAGTTGATGAAAATAAAATAGAGGTCAAGAGTCACCGTCTGGACAAACACCCTTGACCTCGGGTCAAAGTCTTTAGTGTGAACATGATGGTCAGTTGTAAAGAGTGGAAAAATCTGCACTCACTTTGATCTCAAGTGATTTATTTTTGCTAATTTTATTACTTAAGAATTAACACAGCAAGACAAATAATGTTGGATTTTTATTCACATTTAAACAGTTTTTTTAATACTTATCTTTACCCAAAAATGTTATAATGCATTTTTATTGTTTGGTAAAAAAATATCTTACATGTAATCAGATTTTTAAATGAATTTTCAAAAAACATAAACATATGAGAGGCATGAAAAATCTGGAATGCACAAACACACACTGTATACAGTCTATGCCTCATGATCATGAACATTTACAATGCATAATATTTCACATTTTACAAAAAATGGAAATAGAAAACATGCAATATTTTTTTTCTGTACCACTGTTAGGAAGACACTGTGCACAGAAATGGTCCTGTGTTGAACGTATAAATTCACCAGCCCTCGATTCTACAGCAGAACCAAAGCTTCAACAATGGAAAAAAAAAAAATCTCGTCAATGCAAATTAATAAGATGAGAGACCTTGTTTGACTCGCCAGTTCTCCAATAAATCCAAATCACAAGATTTCACTTCCACATCTTGTTGTCACCATATAAGCAGTCATGTCCATGGATTAGTCTGCAGCGAGTTAAGAAGCTGTGTCCACACTGATGCTGCAACACAGAAAATAAGGATGCCTCTAATTTTGCCAGCATAATTGCCTGATTATAATGAGCTTCCACCTCTCTCTATCTCTCTCCCTCTGGCTCTGTCATTATTTCTCTGTGTCTTTGCTGCTGCACGTGCACACACACACACACACACACGTACACACACACATGTACACACACAGGTTAATGGAACTGCACATTAATTCTTAAATAAATTAGTCTTCATTTGAGCTGTGCTGGGGGTGGGCTATGTTAATATTTTTATGCTGCTGCATTCGTGCTGCTGTGCAGTGGTCAGCCCAACCCGACCTTCTTTAAACTGTTTAACAAGAGATAGAGCTGTTTAGCAGAAAATAAAACACACCACAAACAGCAACACTATGCTGTGCCAAACACTCAGACAATCTACTGATTAGCTTTTCTTACTGGCAAAAGCTCTGCCAGTAACGCGGGTTCTTGCTCTGCCAAGATCCTGCCACCGTGTTTGGATTGTCAGTTTCTTTTCGTTCTTTGTACAAAAAAATTCAATAAGATAAAATAAAATAAAAGCATAATGCCAAGGCATTGCCGTAACTAGGAGCTTCAAAAATTAAATGTGCCACTTGCCAATAGGAATACAAGTTCATCAAACCCTGAAGCTCAATGTAATTTGAAGAGGCTCTAGAATTTCTTAAGAATGAAAAAGAAAAATGGTTCCTAAAGCCCAAACGACTCATCCCCTTTTTCTGTTGACCAAGTGCCTTCTATAAAATCTCCTGGTTTACATAGTAAAACACTAAGGCTTGAAAACTCGGTTTTAATTTTATTTTGAAATTAGCGCAGAATGTCATTGCCACAAAAGGATGTTCAGGCAAATGAGTTAAAAGTCGCAAAATTCCTATCCAAGTTCCCTCAACAGTAATCATTGTTTGCGTCCATTTTGATTATTCAAATACACTCTTGATCTGAATTATGTTTTAAACAGACACACCAGTATCTCAATCTATTAATTTCCAAAAGACGTATCTGGGCAGTCCAGCCTTTAATATTTAAAAATAACCACACAGCTCTGCTGCTTTTTATAAATAGTCTTTTTTAGATTGAAACACCAAAGAAAGGATTTGATCCCAGTGCTACAAACTTTTGGAGTCATTAATATTCAGTCTTCACATTAGCTGAAGCACACGTCGCCGTGTTCCACCAGGATTTCCTCTTCCATTCCTCTAAAGCTGTCTAAACCTGGACACAGGCTAAATGAGCACGCCCACTCATGAATGCTTCTGTTTAATTACAATCTCTGATGAAAAACCTGCAGAAGCACCAGCCTGGATACACTCGTGGTTTAGGATGGAAGCTGAGGCTTTTTGTTTCCTCTATACAGGACAAAATATGTATATGAGAATGCAGGAATGCCAGTAATTATAAAACAGTGTACTTCTCAACCTTAAATAAAATAACATTTTGAATTTGCTTCCTTTTGAATGAAGATATATTGATGCATTCAACTAAGACAGTGAAAGCAGCTTTACTGTGTAGAGGCTCTGCGTATTCTAGCTATCAGACCTGCTTTGCTATGACATTTACATAAACTGGCATTGGCTGCATTGTGCAAAAATTATTCATTCTCACACGTTTCATAAAATTGTGCTTTTATTTTGTTTCTCTTTGATTGATATGTCAAATTACATAGCAAACACATAGATTGAGTAAAAAAAAGATTAAGTAAAATTGTAAGCGATCTGGAAGACAAAGAAGACAAAAGGGTCTGGTAATTAACATTAGTATTAGAAATCAATTACGTCTGAAAAGCTTTGATGTTAAGTCAAAAATATTCACTACATTTGTGAGCACATTTGTTTTAAGTAAATGTCTTTGGTGTCTATCTCCGGTTAACCAAACGTGTGTTGTGAATACCACATTACTCTGCTCAAGCAAGAAGCTCCCAGTTTCAGCGAGGAAACTCCAAGCTGCACATAAATTATTCAGTAGTATTTGCATTTGCATTGTAATTTTCATGCTAGCAGATTAGAGAGAATAAAGAAGGAGGCGCTGCACCAAAGAGAATTACATTCTACCACATTTTCAGTCCTGCTGGTTAGTACTTGACATAGATTTTTGTTCTATTTCCTTCTTTGCTTCGAGGTATACTGCTGAGATCAGTGACACACATTTCAAACTGTTGTTTGATTAATAAAAGAAGGAAATTATGTGTAATGCTCACCAGCACTCATGCACCAAAAAAAAGAAAACCTCCACCGTTAAAAATGAATTACCACATTCAACAATGAGACTTTATGATTGACTCAACCAAGATCTTTACTGTAATATTCTCATCATCTGTAAATTTTTTAGACTCGTGGGTCGGACCTTAAAGGAACCAGTAGGCACAGAGCTGATGTCGTTTGGAATAAACATTGAGAACGGTTGTGAAACTCCCACAGAATGCTGAAGACCCAGGCTATTATGTTTCATCTAAAAATAACAAGCCTGACTAAAAAGAACAGACAATGCTGAATGTGAAAGGAATAAAAGAACACAAGCTCTACAGAAAAGAGAGTTCAAACAGCAGCAGTCATAGTGCTGAGTGTGATTTGAAACCAACAAGAATGTACAGTATGAGATTCCATTCAATTATACATAAAAAGCAGAGTGAAATGTATGGAATAACCTAGATTCTGAAATAAATAAAAAAAGGTCTGTCTCTTCTGGGACATTCTTGTACAGCTCCTTTTTCAAAATCCTGAAGGAGTTCCCTGCATTATCCTCTAATATGGGTCCCTGGGTTGCTTAAACATAATTGCATTTATTGCTCATATAACTAGCAGTCATCAGCAATCATGAAAGAACTGCTATTGAACTAAAGAAAAGAAATTAGCCTATTTCTTTAAAGCGATTACTCATGGGACAGAGTGATATTACCAGAATAGTGTATTTTTGTGTGCGCTTCTGAATAGGGAGGCTAGTAAAGGAGGGGTGGAGTATGTATCCCTGCAATAAGAAGGGAGGGCTCTTCTAAGTTATGCGCATGTGCAAATACATGCAAATACTCATACGCCCACTGATGAACATGTCTTTTAGTATGTCCACATTGGCTGTTTCAGTTTCACTATTTCGCTAGGGTCTGTCTGAACAGTATGCAGTTCATATAACCCACAAAATCATGATAGGAATTCATATGTTTTTCATTCTTTAAATTTCTTATGTTTATCACAATACATGAAAATTTAATTTATTATATTGAAACATAGAGAAAACTAAATGTGAGAACTATCATGCGTCAATTAGGTAATTATTTTAGGAAGATCTTTAACAAAAACAACAACCAATATAATAGTAATACTATGAACCACATAGGCTAATAACTGACAGAAAACATTTATAAATGTGGGAATCTTAGATATCACGTTATGCAATAATCACACACAATCCTACTATGTACATTTACACATTAGGAGGATGACAACGGGAAAACTTCACACAACCAAATAAATAAATAAATACATAAGTAAATAAATAAATAAATAAATAAATAAATAAATAAACAGATTAACTACAGAATGAAAATAATTTAAACATGATTTTCTATAAACATAGAAGTAACCCTGAATTTCTATTTCAATCAAACCAGTAAGTTAAATCCGTATTAAGAAATATTTGTTCTACATCTCCACAGAACATGTCAACGCCTCCTTCTTACAGGTAGCAACAACGGAGCTCGCATGTGTGGTTTTTGACTTTTGTGCTCATTTCCGTTCGAGGCGGTCCTTCTAAACATTCATAGACTCCTTGTTTTGTCCTGAACAAAAAGGCAAAATTGAATTTATTAGTAAATTCAATTTAAAATAAACATTACAATATTATTTTGAAGATATACGAACCATGGTATAACTAATGTTTTTTTAACTTTCATTGTTTTAGTAGGAATGATTACCCTTCTCCTTTCTATTCAGGCATATGCGAGGGCAAACTTCTACTTAGAGTTTTCGTGTGACCTCTATTGCAGTTGAAAATACTTGAGAGCGGAGGCTGAATTCATTGATTTTCCTCGACAATGTTCCTTGTACATGAACGGATGCGGTGACGAGTTCAACAGGAATCCTGCTTCATTTTAGTGCACGGCAATCGCTAGAAGGTCTTATGTGCTCCTCGCCGCTCACTCTCCAAGGCAGGGTGCTCTGTGTTGCTGGGGTAGTCCGTTTAGTTGCACTGCATCAACATGGTGAGTAAGACAGCAAGCAGCAGACATCAGATACCACAGTCTTTGTGAGTTGGTGAAAACATCATGGTCAAAATTTTAACTGAGCGTGTTTTGATCGATGTATGTGCAAAACCGACAGTTTACTGCGAATGAGATTAAATGTTAGCCTAGCATGAACATGCTAGCAACAGCAGGTGCTGGTAGCCGGTGTTTTGGCTATCTATAACATAACATATTTAATCTATTTAAGCCACGAGACTAATATTTCAGTTTACAGCGTGTCCAGGTTTTTCATTCCGCTTTACATTTTTTGCAGTATTTTAAGGATGATATTTGATTGTTAGCTATTTATAGCTAACGACTACTAACCTGACAGATACACTTCAGACAGTCAGTGATGGATGCAAAATTTCTAGTTACAATGAGTTACAGGTCACGTTGACTTGTGTTCATATTAATGTCTTTATGTTATGTGATACATATTAAACAATTCAATTTGGTTTATTTTTAAGTGTAGAGGTGTGAGCATTCTGCTGGGGCTGTGACACACATTCTGTGGATTGACCTTAAACAGGTGACCTGGGTTGGGCTGTTTATACCTACAACCTTTAAGGTCTTTAGTATCTTTATGCCATATTGTTATTCATTGAATTAGCTTAGATTTAAATGAACACTTGCCTGCTTTTTTAATGTAAATACCAGATTAGGAAAACACACATTTTTATGTTTCAATCAATTATTTTATTTTGATGATCTAGTTTTCAACACCACAAACCTCTAGGAGCAACTGCAACTAAAAGCTAATTTTTTCTAAACAGGAGCTTAACTTTGAATTTTCTATCCCTATTTCTATCTACCCATTATTGTCTGAAATGATGCTAACTGTCTCTAATATGCACATTACTTCAGTATCCTGTAGCAATGTCCACCGTGTGAAGCCCCTATTTTGTTAGTAGCTTTCTATAAATGTTAATAAACATAACAGTAAGTCATTCATTCATTCATTCATGTTAAAGCAAAATAATTTTCAACATTTCATTTCATTTCATCAAAATTTTTGTGGAGTCAGGGCTTAATACATAATTCTAAATACATGTGTAAACTTGATTGTGGTGAAAATTATTAAAGATCTTTAAATTACAACCAATGGGTATTACATTGTGTAATGTCTAATTAATGAATACTGAAATGTTTTAAATTAAAATCAGTAAGCTATCGATTGTCTTTACTTGATCTGCAATGTGTAGCAATAATCACAGGTTTAATGTAATAATGTGTTCTAATGAGAATCCCTGATTGTTACAGTGTGTATCAGTGTGAAGTGTGAATCATTAATGTTTCCAGAAAAGATGTAACAATTCTTTCTAATCAATCAGCATGTGATTTGGTGACTTGATAACTTGATCTGCAGTTTGTATATCGGAATTTAATTAAATTGTATTCTGATTGTAATCAGTGAGTGTTAAATATCTGTTACATGGTGGGTGATTCACGTTACTGTTTACTGAAATCATGAATTAATATTTTCTGAAGATAATTAATCTTTAATAAGCACTTGATTTTGTTATTACTGATCAGACGGATCAAAACAGTAACCTTCAAAGAATAACCAGGAGGGCTGGGATTATCAAATTGCTTCTCCCATTCTTCAAGCAAACCAAGCTCGATGGACTTTATTAAAACTGTATTTAATTGTGACTTTTATTTGTTTTTGTTTTGTTTTTCTAATTATTTCATCATTTCGTAAGTTTGATACATTTTTTTTTATCTTTTTTATTGTTTACAACATTGTGCTTAAATAACACTCAATCAAATCAAGGTGGCATAAGTTTAGTTGCAAAACACTAGGTTTTTACTTGTCGTGTTTTCGCCGCTGCAAAAGCCTAGTTAGAAAGCTGTGTGTTGACTTTTTGCTTGATTGGCAGTCAGAACTCTAAACGCTGTAAAGCAAAAATGACCAGAAGCAAAACACAATTCTATTATTTATTTCACTGTTGACAATCATGTTGTGTTGATGTTCGCAGTCTTCTGGATATTATATGTTAATACTGGTAGTGAAAAGTGGTAAAATAAACGAGCTCATAGTATACAAACTTAGACTTCAAGTAATGTATAAAGGAACAGAATATTTAATAAAAAGTTATATTATCAAAACAGATTGATAAATCTTTAAACTGCATTGTGTTTAAAATGTACTGATATACATAATTACTCTCTTATTATGAAGCTGTAAAAGGTCAAATGTTTACTATATTTCAATAATGTATATGTTATTATCATATATTTGTATTTTCTCCAAAGCATAGGCATCAGAGGCTGTATTCTCTGCCGTAATGTCCTCTGTGTTGGATTCCTCTTTTGTTTCCCAACTTGTTGAAATTCTTTCTCAGTTCTAAGCAGCATAATCTCTGCAAACTTCTATCTATATGTAAATATGCTTGTTTTTGCTGGTAAATGACAAGCTTTGGGCCCTGGAAGCTGTGGATTTCCTGTGTAGTCCAACATGAAGCAATAATTTTTCACCTGCCTTCGGTTGTATGCATGTAAACAGTACTTGTGCATGACAGAAGAGACTTAAACACATTGTTCTTGGTAGGATTTCTGACCATCAACTAGTCTAAAAAGCTTCGAAATAGCTAGTCCTATAAAGCTAACTTCTACACTCATCCAATCTTGGCTTAGACGTTTTCTTCCTCTGTGCTCCTCAGTCTGTACTTTGACTGGGTTGTCGTTTTGCATTTTAGTTTTTTGTGATAGATTTCCAGGTAGTCTGTTTTCGTATTCATTTTTTCAGACTTTCAACTGCGAATTTTCTGATATGAAGGAGCGTTTTGGGAAACAAACCTTTAGTTCTGTTGCAGGTTCTAGCTGGAACAGTCTACAAAAAGAGATCAAAATGTCTGTATTCCTCATAGTATTCTTCATAGTATCTTAAAATAAAAACACAATCAGACTTTCGATTCCCGCTTCTTATGTGTTGCTCTTCTGTTTTTAAATATTCTATTCTTAAATGACTGTTTTTCCTGTCAGATTTTATTCTGTTTATGACATGAGCTACTGATATTTTGGTCATGTCACTCTGGAAAGACAGATCTCGTTATTAATAGGTCTTTATCTGGTTGAAAAATTGTTTAATGAAGAAGTTGAGCTGCCTGTGCACCTTTCTGGCCGATGTGAGTCACAGAAAACAAAGCTAGCACATCTCATTAGCATAGCAACAAGATCAGGAGTACAACCCACCAAATGTCGCACATGTCTGTTTCTTCAGTTACCGTAGTTTTTTCAAAAAGAAATTTCAAAATGCTGGTTTGCCAAAAAGTGATGTTTCCCCGGAGGTTTTAATGAGAGTAAAATGTTGGTTTGTATATTGTTGATATTTGGTGCAAAGCCTAACATTGCTCTGCAAAAATGCTCCCCAATCACAGCTGTAATGATTACATCCTTATTGCTCTTAGGTTCCATTATCTTAAACCTCTAGCTCAAAGAATTAGACAATTCAAAGAGGGGTCACTTCAAGTGAAGCTGGAGGAAACAGTTTTTATAGCTTTTGAAGTTAATTTGATCAATAAAATAGAAGTGATGTGTTGGAGCACTTTTGGATCCTGGTTATCACTGTAGTTCTTACTTCACACCCCCTACAGGTTTCATTTGGTTTTTGTGTGAAGGGGGTCAAGCGGACTGGGTAAGATAAGGGAGTCCATGCTGGCTCAATTTCCTCCAGGCCTGCGATGCTTGCAGGTCTCCTGCAGATAATGGTCAGCTTCCACCAAAGTAAGACTGTGTGCTTTTGACCTATATAGCACCACCACTACTCTGATGGAAGAATGTCGAGGGTAAGAGGGGTTGTGTTTGGTCACGCATTAAATCTGACTGAGCATAATTGGCAAATAAATGGCCCCCGCTCTCCCCTGAGTGACTTCAGAATAGGTATTGACTCAAGCTTTTGGAGTTCACCCCACACTGCGTGATGCTGGGGATCCCTGAGACCAGTTCAAACTCAGAGGCGTTTGCGCAGCTCGGATCGTTTTCTTCAAATATGATTTGATGTGATTTGAAGCACAGTTTTAGTGTGTATCCTGGTAGATCTGAGTGTGGACTTCAAGCTTTGTTTGGGTTTTAAATATGACATACAGAGAAAACATGGAAGACAGCCATTTTACACTGATGATCCTGAGAGACTTCATTGTTCAAGAATGACCCAAAAAAAGAGCCATATCACTGATTAATTTACCTATTGGCTTTTTTTTTTTTTGCTTTTTTTTTGCTCATGTGTGCTATAGCAGATATCAAACGTTTCCCACTGATCGTCAAAGAGAAACCGACCCACCAATTTTTGACATACAGCGAAGTGGATAAAAGCGCAGCTTGATGGGAATGATTCTGGCCTCTTAAGCCTAAGTGAATATTGATCTAAGTGTGCCGGTTTGAGATTGAGCTCCTTATGGTGTTAAATCTTTTGGTAACAACCGCAGGAGCTCGGGCCTGTGGCTACACCGACATAACAAGGAATATTGGGGGAAAGATTTTTTTTTTTTTTTAACTCAGAGTACAGAAGTTGTTGTTCAGCAGGTGGTATTTTTTTTTCTTGTATTTTTATTTATTTGTGCTTCCTTTTTTTGAGGCATTATTTTATTTCAAACAGCAGTGTTAGGACGGACTTTTTTTTTTTTTTTTAATGAATTTATGTATCAGTTCAGCGTTTCACCTTCAGGCACCAAAGAGTTGAAGAAAAAAATCCAATTATACAGGGGCTCCTGCAAGTTTGTGGGATAGTCACATTTAAAAATATCACGAGAAAATAAAAAATAATTAAAATCTCGAAATAATGATCACATTAAAATTTTGTCTTTGTGCCTCTTGCTCACATTGTCACAATCTAGATAAAAACCAAATCATTAACTGCAAATAAGGGCTAAAAACTTCACTTAGTAATTGTATGGTTGATTATTATTTAAATAGAATGATTAATTTTGTCCTTTCCTTATGCATAGGGTGTGATTGGTGTGCAGCTGGTTGTTACCATGGTAATGGCCAGCGTAATTCAGAAAATTATACCTCATTATTCCTTTGCAAGATGGCTACTCTGCAGCGGCAGGTATGTGGAAAAGTTTTTCTTCATTTTGCCAATTTACAGATCAACAGCAAACGAGGTTGAGTGTTTTTTAAGAAGCTGTTTTCCCTAAAGGATGATTAATTACACATCAAAATCAATGAGCTATTATTGTAAGATTAAAAAAAAAAACGAAATCTTTTGTGCAGTAGTCTTTAGCAAATCGAGCACTTTTTTATCAGACCGTCATTTGTGATCCAAGACCCAAGTTTTCAGTACTTGGAGAATCTCAAATATATTTTAAATGATTCTCATCATTTATTTTAGAACATTAAATCAATCTTTTCATACTCCAATAAAGGTGAATTGGTGAGAAGTTTTTCTCTTTTTCTTCTATTTTTATACTTAGAGAATTCTGCTTTGTAAACAAACATTTAGAGACCATGTAGCTTTATTTTTGGTTGGTTTCTCTCTGTTCACAGCTTTGTGTTGTCTACTTTTCTTTTTTCCACCTCTGTTTTGGATCTGACATCACCCTGTGATTTTTTTATTTTTATTTTCCTCCCAGTTTGCGGTGGTATCAGCACCCAACAGAGGATGAGTTGAGGAACTTGGCAGGGAAACAAAAAGGGCCGAAGAGGAAAGACAGGTATGTTGGAAAGGGTGTCTTTAGTTAAATGGGAAGTGGGGGTCAGAGAGGGGTATCTTTTTTTGAATGGCAGAATAAAAAATATAGATTAAGAAAACAGAAAAATAAATGTGAATTAAAGTATCTTGTGGCTTTGGGGACCATTGGTTTTGTTTGTTTTGTTTTTTTGGGTTTTTTTTTTTAGAAACTTGACTCTTAAAAAAAGTGGTTTCCAAGTTTCCAAAGCATCATTATATTTTCAAAGTGTTCGCATGTCCTGCTTTGATTCCTGTAGGTGATTTTCCTCAGGATTGCTTTGTAACTCCAACTGCTGCTCATGTTTAGGGCTCGAGGCAAAAGAGGAATCATATTCTGAGTGTTTGAATTTTTTTGCGTCCTCTCCCCTAAAGTGTGAATTTAAATGGAAGGAGCATTTGGAAGTTGGTCCTTATCATTTGATGTGATGTTTTGGAGCTCAAAGTAGTTTTATGTTGCAGTGTTGGGCTGGCATATGAGAGGCAGGTCAGATCTGTCAGTCAACAACTGCTTTAAAGTCTTGGAGGGGGAAAAACCCATAAGCAAATGTAATTCCTGCGCCACTGCTATGGTTCTTTGTATTCATTGTGGTGTTCCTCAGCAAATTAAATAACAATAAGTGAAATTTCACATAGTCACATAGCTTAAATGTTCTCTATTACTGCGCTGGCTTCTTTAAAACAAACTTTTGCTTCATCATCTGGACAAAAAAGGCAACGTGACATCCAGATGTCACACCGCACCTCGTAACAAATAGTCCACTCTTTGTGAAAAAGCGATCCAAACCGAAAAAATAACAAGAATAAAGTACTAAAAACGAATTGAATATTTATTTCTTTTGTAAGTGACCATCATTTTTTATTTCAAGTGGGAGGGTTATGGACTTCCAATAAGCTCACTCCCGATTGGCAAGAGAGGTTGCCATAGAAACGTTGACATCCATATATCCCAAAAAATGGTGTCTAAATTGACTGAATTTTGTTGGAGCTGGAAGTGAGCCATTTTCAGTGGGTGACGTCACGTATACAGTCAATGGTCTAAACATTTGTGCTGGTTGTTAAAATTGTGCTTTTTTGTATCTTAAAAACGCCCTTCTGTTTCTTTGTAATGTTTTTTTTTTTTCTTCTCTCTACTCTTCAAGGAAATACAATGGTCACATAGACAGTAAACCATTAACAATTCCAAAGGACATAGACCTGCAGCTGGAGACAAAAAGCATCACAGAAGTTGACACTTTAGGTATACATTTGAAGTTAAAATAGCTTTTTTAAAATATCCTCCATTTATGCTGCTGACTGTTTAACAGAGGCGTGTTCTGTACTTGAGTGTTCTCTTCTTTTCTTTTTTTGCCTGCAGCATTACACTACTTCCCAGAGTTCCAGTGGCTGGTTGATTTCACAGTGGCAGCAACTGCAGTCTATCTGATAACGGAGCTTTACTACTGTGCAGTTCAGCCCTCAAGAGAGATGAACATCAGTGTGGTCTGGTGCCTACTTGTACTTGCCTTTGTCATGTATCCTTCTCTATCATTTTCCTCTGTATTGTTGTGTTGTGGTCTTATCCTCCTTGTTCTAAACGCCTGTATTCAGGGTTTGTTTTTGGTTTCTCTCCTGTACATATTTCTCTGAATCGTTCACAGTGTGAGCTGTGGAAATGTTTGTTTGTAAAAGAGATCAAATCATGAGATGTAAAATAACACGTGCGACTCTCCTCATTCTAATCCCTCAGCTGTTTTGCTCTGCTCAATCGTGGTTTAATAATATCGATTATTCTTACCTTCCAACCAAAGGGATCAATCTCTCCAGTTCTCCTTCTCGGACCTGGCAGGCCGCCATCACTTGGTGTGTCATTTCCTGCCTGGCTCACAGATTGGAAGTCCAATTTTCACAGCCAAAACTTACTGATAGCCCGGGGGAAAGGACAGGCTGGGGAATTGATGAAATGGGACTATAAACATGATAGATAGGTGGGACCAATATATTAATTTAATGCTTGATTTCAGTTTTCCTATTTCAGCTTTGATGACACGTTGAAGGCTTCTGCCCTGCGGATCAGCTCCACATTTCTCCACGGTTCTCTCGCACATCTAAAACAGTGAGGTTGCTCAGGTGTTATCATGTGTCGGTATTTAGTTTTTACTTCCACTCGTTTGTTGTAATGAGTGACAGGTGGCTCTTCGTCTCTTCATTGGTGACGAGAGGCCAGTTCGGTTCCATTGTGACTGTAACTCTCCGTGGGAAAGCTATTGAGTGACTCTTGTTGGAGCTCACAAAATGATGCGTACCAAAAGAAAATATCCATTAGCTTGAAAGCTGTCGCTATGCTGGAAAAAAGTGAGTGTGATGCGGGGCCTTGGAATGCTGGAGGTTAATCTCCACAGTGATCAGATCACTGGGTAGTTGAATGGATAAAGTACTGCAACCTCGCTTGCATGTACCTGAAACAAAGCGCCATGCATCCTCCACTGTTCATTCGGCATTAGGGGACTGTGAGTTGACATGAATTATGTTTACTTTGTAAAGATGGAAAGTGTGAAAAGGTTTTTTTTTCGTAGAGACTAGCTGTTACGCATGACACTCTTTGGTTTTCCTTGACTTGTGTGTGTGTCCTTCAGTAAGACACTTTTCTCCATAACGGCTCACTATTTCAAGCTGGAGGAAGGAGGCGAGCGCTCCCTCTGCATCACGTTCGCTTTCTTCTTTTTTGTCAAAGCCATGGCCATTCTCATCGTCACTGAAAACTATTTAGAGTTTGGTCTGGAGGCAGGTTAGTGTTGTGCACGTTCTCTCAAGTGATCTAACAAAGCTTGTGTTCGTAATGAAACTCGCCTTTGAATCAATTCTTCTTTTTTAGGTTTTGCTAATTTTTCTGACAGCGCTCAACAATTCCTTGATCATCAAGGTCTAGAGTCTCAGTAAGTACCAATTAGTATTTAACCATTTTGCTTCTACTTTATATAGTTCTAGTGACTGAAAATGCTTTGATTAAAAAAAAAAAAGAGAGAAATTGCATGAACCAACAGACAGTCAATTCATATTCCTAGTTTAAGTCTTTTTTGGCTTTGTAGTGGAGGCAGACATATGAATAATCATGCATTTTGTGATACAAGCATCTGCCACGAGAAATCCAAGATTTTAAAATGTTTACATCGTATAAATATAAAATATGTATAGTAGTGTTCTGTAGGTACCTCTTAAGTTAAAAGACTCTATTTTGTGCATTAACAGCCCAAATTGTTGAGACTGGGACAAATAGAAATTAAACATTTTTGCAACAATTGAGTGTATGGCCACCATCTTCAAAAATGTTTGCCATTTGTGGATTTTTCTTGTGGCAAATGTGCTTTTCTGGAAGAGGGTATCCTAAGCCATGGCAAAGTAGGTGCTTGTACCACAAAAGGCATGATTTGTCTGAAATATACCACTATTGTTCTCAAACATGTCCAAAACTGTCTTAATTTGCATCAGTACTCATGCAGTGAATAAACCATAAAGCAGTCTAGTTGATGTTGGCATTTAGAAAGCTTAAAGCTTTTATTCATGTTTTTATGGCAAAGCATCACTGAAATGTGCTTTCAATCCATGTATTCAAACACAAAGGGTTCAGTTTTTAGGTACCGTTTAAAATGAGGTTTTAAAGTAAAAAGAACATGACCATTCCTCTCTGCTCTCAAACGCTGTTGGTATTCAGGATCCAGAGTGGGAGTGAGAGTCAGCAGGGTTAACAAAGTGAGTCCGGTTTAATTTAACCAAAGTTACTGAAGAAACGTATGAGCTTCCTCTTTGATTGCAGAAGTAGCAGGTCAAAAATCTGTGCAAATTTAAGAGAAAGTACACAAGGGTGTCACTGAGCCCACTAATGATGAAGGGGGGTAGCTGAGCCCTAAAAAGAAAATTTGGCTGGTTCTGATGGTCCCTCTCAAGTCCTTCGCCAGTCAATCCACAGTTGATGAGTAGATGAGTCTTCCTAAACCTCTGGAGCTCCACTGGTTCCTCATGGAATGCATATTTCAGGAAATACCTGTGCATGTCATTTCCAGACAAAAGTTACACATCATTCAAGTCGCTGAACATAACAACTACACCTGTCTTTCAATTTCAGCTTCATTCTTCACGAGAAAAATCCGCTTGCGCTTTTTGCACAAAAGAAAAAAGTTTAAAAAAAAAATTAAATTGTCCACACACTCTGCAGAAATCCTCCAGTCAGAGAAGCACATGTTTCTGGGATGATGAGCAGAACAGTGAGCCACTTAACAGGTGGCTGCACAACCAAGTGACACTGATAGAATGTCAAACGCTGAACATTTTCACTCTTTATACTTTCATTTAGTTCAGTTTGCTGTTGCGTGAATGGAACAAACCAAATGGAAACCTAATAGAGCTACAGCAACTGGGCTTTTGGGGAAATATTACCTAAATTGAACAGGAACATAAAACCATGACTAAGAACTCCAATTGCTCCTACAAGTCCAAATATTACTTAAATGGATTAACACGATCATATTCAGAGCTACACAATTGGCTTTTTTTCCCCCCGTTACTTTAGGGTTTAAATCTGCTTTTTTTGTCTGAACTATATCAAAGTGTGTACACTGGTCAGCTGAGACCTTTGTTTTCCACTGTTACTTTCTATAGATTGGGAAGGAACAAAAAAAAAAATCTCAGAGAGCAATTCACAAAAAATAAACCACTGGGATCCACATTTCTCAAAAGTCCAGGTACATGTTATTACAGTTTCATTTATATTATTTATAGCATTGACAAATACATATGTCAAAATTGTACATGTGTACTTGTAAATACTTTTTGTCCTTGTCAACCAATAGACTCTGCCAGGTGTTCAAACCTCAAACCAAGACGAGTTTATCCAAATGTGCTTCTATTCCCAAATCTGTTCTTCTTCCAAAAGGCTTTTTTTCTTACTTCAGAGGCCCACAGACTTAAACTGTGTCCCACCTGAGCAGCAACACAGTGTCAGCTGCCTCCAATCAGTTAGTGACAGTTTTGAGGTCAACCTGTGGACAAGAGACAAAAAAGACCACACACACAACACATGGCCGTAACGTCAGACAACCAGAGTTTACTTGAGCCTTCACACTTGTCCAACAAAGCAGTCTAAGAAAATGAAACCTTATTCTAACCAAATGCATCAACAGGAATGTACATTTATTGAATCATTGAGCTCTAATCTCTGAAATTACCCAAAAATACAGACAAATTTAAAATCATTTTTGTTCAAATTGATTTCCCCCCCCCTTCTTTTGGTTTCCCTTTAATCCAAAACTTGCTTTAATATCTGCCGACATTTGCTGTCTTTTTTTAACAGAGGTCCGATTTCTAAATTCTCCTTCAAGCTGATACTGGCCCTGCTGTGTTCTTTGATCGGAGCGTTTTTAACCTTTCCGGGGCTGCGACTGGCGCAGATGCACCTAGATGCTCTTAATCTAACTACAGACAAATTAATACAGTGAGTATTCTGCCACAGCACCTTCTACTGTATACTTTATTGTGCGTTCTATTTGTGCAATTATTGTCCTCTGCTTGTGTCAAGATATCAAAAGTGTTTGGTTTTATACATGTTTAACCTTCTATTAAAAAAAGTATTGTGGAATGAAAAATTAAGCCGTTCAAATTTTCACAATTTGCTGGACAATTATGACTTTGTGAATCTTACTGAAATCTTCAATCATTGTTTGCTAATTAAATAATTAAACGTTTTCAATTTGTTGATAGAACTCTGCTTCATATCAACTTCTTGTCCCCCCTCATCATGGTCCTGCTGTGGGTGAAGCCCATCACCAAGGATTACATAATGAACCCCACTCTAGGAAAGGAGAGTGTGCCTTTGTAAGTAATAGCAGCATAAATGATTCTACTAAACAAAAACACTATTTTTCACGTCTGTTTTTTTACATTTTGTACATTTCTTGTGTGTTTTGCTGGAACCATTCAGATACCACACAAATGATGTTCTGTTTGCAGACCAATACAAAAAATCCAATGTCCCCTCCTCTTTTTCCATCCCATCTCTGTCTCCTTCCTTTCCGTTATTGTTAGGATGACTGAACAGGCGTACGATACTTTGCGGTTGTGGGTCATCATACTGATGTGCATACTCAGGCTTGCCATGATGAGATGTCATCTGCAGGCCTACCTCAACCTGGCCCAAAAGAGCGTGGACCAGATGAAGAAAGAAGCAGGGCGGATAAGTACTGTAGATTTGCAGAAGATGGTAATTTTTATTTTTTTTACACGTGGCTGATGTTGATATTTTACTGCTCTTATGGTTGCTACCCAGCAAATCTTCTCTATAATTCCAAACAGACAACATAACTATGATATGGTATGTTGAGAAGTAAAAACAAAACACCCATATAATCACACTGAACTTTTTCTTTTGTCGTTGCAATGGGGTGGCTAACAATACAGAACACAAAGTACTGTGTGCTTTTCAAACAGTCCTTTAGCTGCTTTTCTTCTCATTTCAACTTCCTGAGAGAGGTTTTGTTCACTAAAAACATGTTTGATTTATAGTAAATGATTCAAAAGGTCTTAAAAGTAGATGCAAACATTGTGGAGGTCTTTAAGAAATTAAGGTTTTGGTTGAGTTATTTCAGAAATAAGCTTTTGTGCATTTATTCAACAAAGATTTGAAAGTTATTGTGGGCATTTCCATACAAACTGCAGCCATAATTCTTTATCCAAGCCATTTTTTTTTGTTTATGCTTTTATTAAATAAATTAGTTTTAATGCATAAATTGTCTTACCTCTTAAAAAATAGGTGTGATTTTAAGTTTTGTTTTTTGTTTTTTTTTTTTTGTCAGAATGTGTTTGGCATAAATGCATTTGACTGTTGGGGTTTGGGTTTGGTCATTGAAAATGTAAGTCCAGTGGTGCATCTGTTTAAATGACTTTTTCACCATTTTAGATTGGAAATCAAATCTTTACCATTAGTAAAACCAGCACTTCTGGAGGATAAAGCTTCTGCTGCCGTGTGTTGCAAAATGTGTGCACTTACTGTTCGTTCAAATTCTTCTTTGTCCTCAGGTTGCTCGGGTGTTTTACTACCTTTGTGTGATCGCACTGCAGTATGTGGCGCCGCTGGTCATGCTGCTGCATACGACTTTCCTGTTAAAAACCTTAGGTAAGCCTGTGCTCCAGAACTGGTGCAGTAAAAGGATTTCCTCCTGATATTGAAGAGTTTTCTTCTTCTGCTTCATGCATGAAAGGTGGTCATTCCTGGTGGGTGTATACCGAAGAGGACATGCCTTGCACCTACGAGGTGAACTCAGACTCTGTGGTGGAGTTAGACCAAACCGCTGCTCCAAAACCAGCTTCAGTGGTAGAGACAGGAGCACGCGCATCCGTAGCTCAACTCTCAGTGGCTCTTGGGGGCCTGCAGACTGTTTTTAGTCCCCTTCTATTCCGGGGCCTTTTCTCCTTCTTCACTTGGTGGATTGCCGCCTGCCTGTTCTCCACCTCTCTGTTTGGCCTCTTCTACCACCAGTATCTCATGGCAGCATAGCATCAACAGTCCAGCAGGGGCATCCAAACCACCACAGTGCTACCATACTCAGGCTAGATGGAGAGGACTGTGTGTGGAGGGGAAGGGCGCTGATAACTCTGCTGTACAGCCCCTCTCTGCCCTCCTCCGTGGTGGACGACCTCCCAGTGACTGAACATATCAGAGCTCCTGGTTTTATTTCCAGTGCTTCCTCTACAGACGACTGTGAACTCCTGTTTGTGTTTTACTACCATGCCCTTTCGTTTGGGTAAAAAAGCTCTAGATCTTAATAAGAGACTTTATCATAAGAGGAAGGTTTATTTCTTACTCTTTAAAATTGTAAAAAAAAATGTACGGTTTTTTTTTTTTTTTTCTTTTTTTTTTTTTGGAGGGGGGGGGGGTAATTTGAACAATCCCATATAGTGAATCAATTTCTTAAACTCTGTTGTTTATCTGTTTTGCTGTTTTTACATGGCATCATGGCAGGTAAAAAAAAGACAGATTTTAGACCAATACCTGTTCATTCTGATTTCTATTCTTGGTTAATTTTTTAGTCATTTGTAATTCTAGTTTTAGCTCTTTTGGACTCCTAAAGCATGAACACATGCAGCTGAGCTCCTTGAATTTAGGTGTCAAACTAACTACCTTGTATTCCAAGTCTTGCACTTCTTAATAAGTGTTACTGTTCCACAGTGATGCTTCGTAAAGATGCCACCCTTACATTAGAGAATGTCTCAAACGCAACCAACATGACTTTATGTCATCATATATTCAAATTTAGAAGGTTTACTTTTTTTTCTAAGGATTTTTAAGGAAACTGGTAACTGCCATACTTGACGGGCCTTGTGTTTGTCTCCTATAAAGGGGATTTCTTTATGAAGCAAAACGTTTCATTCGGTCTTTTACTATATTGTCAAACAGAACAGTGAGCTGCTGTTTTAAAGCAGGAGGAGGAGGAGGAGGAGGAGGAGGGAGAAGCTGCACAACTGCTGGGAAAGTGTAGCTATCCAGCAACAGCAGGAAGTGCAAAAGGAGATGCAGTTTGCACGGGGAGGGCATCTCATTGACCGAAACTTGATTTCAATCTAGTCTAATTTAACAAAATGTGCATTTTTGAAATGACAAGCGTTCCAGTAGAATCGTCATGTTTTTAATCAACATGTTCTGGACTGTTTTAGCAGCCACTTGAGCGTTCCACACTGTTTGTTTTTTCTTCTTTTTTGAGCAGCAAAGATTACTCGAAGGGAAGGCAGCGGCGAGGCTGTAATCTGAAAGGGCATTGGGATCAAAAGCCGGCCATGTCAGCTGTTGATGATGAAATACAACTTTTATGTTCTGCAACCTTGTTTTTTTTTTTCTTTCCATGTTTGTTTTTGTCTGTATTGTAGAATTTTTGATTTGCAAAATTGTGCCAAGTAAGCCCCCTGCCCCCTTCACTCCCCCTGATTGTGGTTGCTGTATGTTTTATACTCGTGTTTAAAAAAAACTGTACCACAACTTTGCTGCTTTTAGTCTAATCCTGGTACAGAGAAAATCTGATTTTTTTTTTTTTATGTTATCAAAACTCGTTACATTGTATTTTTTTTGTGTCTTAATCTACGCACAAATTGTTGTTGAAGTAACGAATGCTGGCAAACACGATTGTCCAGTCGTATCAGGAATGTAGGGGTTATGGTGCCAGGTATTAACAGCCGGTGTGGTCCTGGCCTGACATTTCATTAGGACGATCATCATCTTAACACAAATGAAATATATGAAAATAATTAAGTTTTTCTACTTTTGCGTACACCACAAAGTCCAGCATCACCATATCAACACTTCAGCTCCTGATGTCAGAAGTCTTAGCTTTAGTTTGAGTCTGTTGGGAATGATTGCACATAATGAATGTATCCATCCTGCCTAAATTTTAGAAAATCATTTTCGGTTTATTTAACACTTTTTTTAACTGCGGTTAAAACTATTTTTTAATCGTTCTAATCTCATTTTCACAAAAAAGTATTCAAATTTGATTATTTCCTTTATAAATTGATTTAATTGCTTTTAAAATGTATTCACTGTTTGGAGTCCTGTAAACATTTCTAATTTGAAGGTACCCGTTTGTGTTGTTGTCAGTGTGCAAGATGGCAAAAAATCAGTTTTGTTTGACAAATCAATTGCAGGTTAACCGTTGGTCGATGAAGTGCTTTGGAGATGGAAACTGGATAGCTAAAACTTTCAGTTTCATTGGCCTATTAGAGCATAAAAGATTTTAGTTTGTTTCCATTGAAAGTGTTTCATATTCACTGTTTGGTTTGAAAAGTGAATGATACACCTCATTGTTCTTTAATGTATTTATTTCTGCTTTCAATTTTGTCCTAAATAAATTATGATACTTTGTCCAATTTTATTTTATTTTTTTATTTTTGCTTTTCTGGACTGAGAGGTCTGGGGTCTTTCCAGGGATCTGTTGTAGCCACTCCTCCAGCTTGGGGGTTACTGCCCCGAGTGCTCCAATTACCACAGGCACCACTGTCACCTTCACTTTCCAGGCTTTCTCCAGTTCTTCTCTGAGTCTCTGGTATTTCTCCAATTTTTCATGTTCCTTCTTGCTGATGTTGCCATCACTTGGCACTGCCACATCCACCACAACGGCTTTCCTTTGTTCTTTATCCACCACTACAATCCTGTCAGTCTGGATCTGGATCGTCCACAGGATCTTTGCCTCTCTCATTCTCTACCATTTTCGAAGGGGTTTCCCATTTTGACCTTGGGGTCTCCAGTTCATATTCTGCACATATGTCATATGTGTATGTGTGTGTGTATATGTACAGTACAGACCAAAACGTTTGGACACATCTCATTCAAAGAGTTTTCTTTATTTCCATGACTAAGAAAACTGTAGATTCACACTGAAGGCATCAAAACTGTGAATTAACACATGTGGAATTCTACAGGGAGTGCAGAATTATTAAGCAAATGAGCAATTTGACCACTTCATCTTCTTCATGCATGTTGTCTAACTCCAAGCTGTATAGGCTAGAAAGCCTACTACCAATTAAGCATATTAGGTGATGTGCATCTCAGTAATGAGAAGGGGTGTGGTTTAATGACATCAACACCCTATATCAGGTGAGCATAATTATTAGGCAACTTCCTTTCCTTTGGCAAAATGGGTCAAAAGAAGGACTAGACAGGCTCCGAAAAGTCAAAAATAGTGAGATATCTTGCAGAGGGATGCAGCACTCTTAAAATTGCCAAGCTTCTGACGCGTGATCATCCAACAATCAAGCATTTCATTCAAAATAGTCAACAGGGTCGCAAGAAGCGTGTGGAAAAACCAAGGCGCAAAGTAACTACCCATGAACTGAGAAAAGTCAAGCGTACAGCTGCCAAGATGCCACTTGCCACCAGTTTTGCCATATTTCAGAGCTGCAACATCACTGGAGTGCCCCAAACCACAAGGTGTGCAATACTCAGAGACATGGCCATGGTACGAAAGGCTGAAAAACAACCACCACTGAACAAGACACACAGGCTGAAATGTCAGGACTGGCCAAAGAAATCTCAAGACTGATTTTTCTAAGGTTTTATGGACTGATGAAATGAGAGTGAGTCTTGATGGGCCCGTGGCTGGGTCGGTAAAGGGCAGAGAGCTCCAGTCCCACTCAGACTCCAGCAAGGTGGAGGTGGAGTCCTGGTTTGGGCTGGAATCATCAAAGATGAGCTTGTGGGGCTTTTTCGGGTTGAGGATGGAGTCGAGCTCAACTCCCAGTCCTACTGCCAGTTTCTGGAAGACACCTTCTTCAAGCAGTGGTACAGGAAGAAGTCTGCATCCTTCAAGAAAAACATGATTGTCATGCAGGACAATGCTCCATCACACGCGTCCAAGTTCCCCACAGCGTGGCTGGCAAGAAAGGGTCTAAAAGAAGAAAAACTAAGGACCAGGCCTCCTTGTTCACCTGATCTGAGCCCCATAGAGAACCTGTGGTCCATCATGAAATGTGAGATTTCCAAGGAGGGAAAACAGTACACCTCTCTGAACAGTGTCTGGGAGGCTGTGGTTGCTGCTGCACGCAATGTTGATGGTGAACAGATCAAAACACCAACAGAATCCATGGATGGCAGGCTTTTGGGTCTCCTTGCAAAGAAAGGTGGCTATTTTGGTCACCGATTTGTTTTTGTTTTGTTTGTTTGTCAGAAATGTATATGTCATTGTGAATGTTGAGATGTTATATTGGTTTCACTGGTGAAAATAAATAATTGAAATGTGTGTATATATATATGATTTTTGTTAAGTTGCCTAATAATTATGCACAGTAATAGTCACCTGCAGTGACAGCTGATAGCTAAAACTAAAAACAAACTAAAAACTACTTCCAACAATATTCAGCTTTGATATTAATGAGTTTTTGGATTCATTGAAAACATGATTGTTGTTCAATAATAAAATTAATCCTCAAAAATGCAACTTGCCTAATAATTCTGCACTCCCTGTATATGTAACCGGATCACTTCTGCGTTGTGTTTAGAAGTCAAAAGATCTTGGGACACAGCAGCACCCTTGGAGACCACCTCCGTTTATTGCGCATCTGACAATTTTCCAAAAAAGAAAATAGAAATCACGGTGTTAGCATCCCGTATTAGCTCCTCTCCCGCTGGACAGTAGAACAAAAAGGGGCCCCGCTAACACATACCTGACAATTTTCCAAAAAAGAAAATAGAAATCACGGTGTTAGCATCCCGTATTAGCTCCTACATGAGGGTGAGAGGTAGAGGGAGCACAGAACATGAACATGAAATCCTTAGTCTGAAATAAACAATTAACATCTACAAGGGTTTTTTATGTTTTTCATAACAGATTCAAAATAATAACAGTATATGGGACAATAATTAACATAAAATGAGGATTCATATGGCTAACATTACAGGACACCCACCTCTCCCGCTGGACAGTAGAACAAAAAGGAGAGAGGGAAGGCAAGCGCCAACCTTATAAAGAGAAAACCAGCGAAGAAGAACACGTTAAGGAGGGGCTACAAAACCCAACACAGAATACAAGGGGGAAAGAAACTTAGAGACAGTCAATATTTTGTGTAATTAAAATGAACAGATCACCTTCTGTTACATATACATGACAAAAAAGTGTAAAACAACTGAAAATATGTCCTATTGTAGGTTCTTTAAAATAGCCACTTTTTGCTTTGATTACTGCTTTGCACACTCTTGGCATTCTCTTGATGAGCTTCAAGAGGTAGTCACCTGAAATGGTCTTCCAACAGTCTTGAAGGAGTTCCCAGAGATGTTTAGCAATTGTTGACCCTTTTGCTTTCACTCTGCGGTCCAGCTCACCCCAAACCATCTCCACTGGGTTCAGGTCTGGTGACTGTGCAGGCCAGGTCATCTGGTGCAGCCCCCTATCACTCTCCTTCTTGCTCAAATAGCCCTCACACAGCCTGGAGGTGTATTTGGGGTCATTGTCCTGTTCAAAAATAAATGATGGTCCAACTAAACACAAACTGGATAGAATAGCATGTCGCTGCAAGATGCTGTGGTAGCCATGCTGGTTCAGTATGCCTTCAATTTGGAATAAATCCCCAACACTTGCTGCGTTTACATGGGCAAAAGTAATCGGAAAGAATGCCTGATCAGAAGAAAAATCCACCATGTAAACACGCCGTTCGGAATAGTCAGCCCCGATCAGACTCGTTCGGATCAAAATTTTTTTCCGAACGAGATAGGTGGGTTATGCCGATTGTTGATCCGATCATGTTGCATGTAAACGGTTCATTCCGATCGTGTGTCACTATTGCTCTGCTTTAACGTCATGCATAGACGATGTTTGGTCCAGAGAAAGCTTTGGAGCTCAAACAGGACCGACCGGCTGCTCCGCGGACGCCCGGTGCAAAGCGCCACCCCGCCCTCGCCCCGCCCTCGCCCTGCTGACTCTTCACCTCTCCCCTCTCTTACACCCCTCACAAGGGGGCTGCGGGGGACGTGACATCTGGACCCTGCGCGGTCCGGGCTCGGGTGCCGGTGGACTAAGCGAACTGTGTCTCTGAGCAGAGCAGCCGGACTTATAAATGTGTAAATGGCGTGTACTTATATAGTGCTTGCTACCCTCTTTGGAAGGGCCAAAGCGCTTTAGAGTCACAGTCCCATTCACCCAGTCACACACACATTCACACACTTGGTTTCTCCGCTGCCAAACACTGGTGCCAATCTCCCACCAGCGTCTTGTCCAAGGACACATCGACTCATGGGAGTGCAAGGCAGGAATCAAACCTGCAATACTACGATCATGGGTCGACTGCCCTACCACTGCACCACGGCCGCGGACAGAGGGGAGAATGCTTTGTTACGTGTGCATTTTGTTGTTTTGTCTTGTGTGGGAGACTTCGAACTGCGATCCATCCCGCCGCTCTGGGTTAGCGGCTGCAAGACTCAGGAGAACCGTGTGTCCGAGCAGAGCTAGTGATTTTTTCTATTGACCTTAGGGGGTGTAAAAAAAAATGAAAAGGGCCACTGTTTTTCTCAGAATGGATGTCTGGCAGGGTTGGTGTTTGTGTAGTATAAACCTGTGGATATCTGGAGGTCTCGCCAAATATTTTAATTTACAATCATCTTTGAATGTTTTTATTCCGACTGGGAGATGAGAAGCTCATGATCATCTCTATCCAAATCAAAGTTATGACTGTGGACTTGAAAGCATTTTGTAACGCCTGCTTCTTTTTGGATCGCCAAGGTCTCAGACGAGTTTTAAAAAAATGAAGAGCTCAATGCATTTCAGCGTCTGTAGGTTTGAAATGCTCTGCGTTGTCTTGCTAAGTACCCCTGATTTAAGGCTGTCAATGGCCATCGATTTGCTTTTCCTATGGTGGCGTCTCCTTTCTCCGGATAAAATGACAAACGTTCCCAAACTCCTCCAAGTGCGTGCCATTCTCTGGGAATAACATCAGGCCAGTTAATACAGGACTCAAGTGCCATTGTCCACATGAGCAGAAAAACTGGGCTGATGCATTCATTCATAGGTAGACAGATCAATAAGACAGCCTCCAAAACAAACCAGTGGAGAGGTTCCTTTATTCCTCTTGAGTGGGGCCTATTCACCAAAGTCCCTTCTTCATGGTGCAGCGTGGAGCTCCGATTCAGGAAAGGAAGCTGAAACCCCCACCCTTCTTTCCCCAGTGGATAGGAGAAGTGAGAAACTTCTGAAGGGGGTGACGCTACAAAAGCAGGCTTTCTGTCTAACACAGAAGGGTGATCCCATCCTCATCTTGATTGAGAGAAGCAACGGCCATACTCACATGATTGACCTGACCTTGTAGCATGAATAGTTGACAAGAGCACACTTTACATAGCTTGAACTATTGTGACCCACTTATTTTTTAAATGTTTTGAACCAAAATGGCTCCAATTATAAGATTGATGGAGGAAAAAAAAAAAAAACAGAAAAAGCTTACCGCTGAACGGAGTGCCAATTACAAATTGGCCGACTGAGATTGGTGTGTACAATTATCTTCAATGCAAAACATGGGATCATCATCTTTTCATTACCATGACAACAGTCAAAAGGGCAACACAAAGTATTTTACTGTCTTCATATGTATGCCAAGCACTTCATTTTTTCTACATTATATATTAGATAAAAAGAGAGAATAAAGGTGAAGCTATTTAGGAGCAGCTTTATCTTATCAAAAATTGATGCTTTCCACAGTGAGACAAAATGTATTTTTACAGGTGTGATGATAGCAAAAAGGTTTATTAATTTTTATATGGCCAAAAAAAAAAAATCCACATTTAAACAAACAAATACACTGAAATTTTTAGTTATGTTAAGTGAAACAAAGGGAGGGGAATAGGTGACCTACATTGCCCAGCCAATTACTTTTTTGTCTTTTTGTAATACATATAATATGAAAATGCAAAACATAGTATGTAATGTATAAAAATATGTATAAAAACATTTTCCATCATGAAACAAACCAATAACTTTTATGCCAAAAATGTTTAAAGGGTATTTGAGATTCTCGATCATCATCAAAGTGTGAAGCCACAAAAGGTGTGTAGTAAAATGAAAAGGTGAGTGTGCTCCTGTGATAATCACACGTTTTTTATTTTTATTTTATCATCTCTGATCAACACTTTCCTTTTATTTTATTTTTTTTTAGATCTTAGCTCTGCAGCTTTCTGCATACCATCACAAAAATACTGCAATAATATGACTTCTATTGAAATGTGTGCTCACACTTTTAGAGTTCTGTGACATAAATAAAAGGTTCTGTTTCTAATTGTATCCTTGTATTATGAGGGAAATTAGAGGTAGGGCTCAAGTTGGCATCTTTTCTGCATTGTTAAGGAGCAGCTCTGCTTCAATTTCAGAGAGGACCATACCCCAAAGACCAAATAGTTTTTAGTGTACTTTGTGGTTAGGTTAAAAAAATGTCACCTAAAATCAAAATAAATGGCAAATCCAGATGGATGAGTAGAAATTTGAGTCTTAAAGAGAACTGATTTGAAATGATCTTTGCACATTTCCCCACAACATTTAAGGAAGATTTTTTTTTTTTTCTAAAAAAAGCTCCCGCTGTGTCCCACGCCCCTCCATGTGAATTTATTCCACCGTTCCTTCACAACAAAAAACCAACAGAGTGGACTGCCCTCTAGTGCCACCGACCGTGTGTGACAGTGCGTGGAGGAGGGGGAGGGCGTCAGCCTGCTTGTTTTGTGCATTAGCAGAATGCTTGCTTTTCAGTGCCGTCCAATCAGAGAACCCTTTGGTAACTTGTTCATACATCCAGCAGAGCGAAGGTGGCGAATGCAAATGCTCGGAGATCAAGGTCTCTCTTTGGCAGCGGTGCAGCACTTGTTTCTCCCCTTTCATGTTGGAGCGATGATGGTGATAATACGAAGGGAGGACAGGCCTCAGATTGAGCCGGAAGAAGAATAAGAGATCTTTTATACGGAATGCTGCATCATATGATATCAGTGTCAGTCACTGCTGCAGGTGACTGACAGTTTATTAAAAAAAATTGGGGGAAAGTCAATGCCATCTTCATCCATTCTTCTTAGTTGCAGGTACTTTAATGCACTCTAGCAAAACTGGGGCTTAAAGTAGGACAAAGGAAGTGCAGTGTGCATCATTTTGTATTCTTGGGGATTTCCACTTCAATAAAAGAATGAACACAGTTTTGTTAAAAAAAAAAAAAAAAAAAAAAACATAACTTCTATGCATTTTAGCAATTGCATGCACTTTTCAAACATGCCCAAATTTGAGAGCGTGCACACAGAAGCACATGCGCAAACACAACTGCTTCATTTTCTTCATCTCCCCTTATTGTTCTGCGTGCCTTAGGTCCAGCAGAGTTCATTTTCAGTATTATATTTCATTAGGAAGATAATTCACATCACATTCATGGAGCACTTCAACCTCCAGCTCCTCCCACGCACAGCTATAAAACCAGTCTATGCTCAATTAAGACAATTTACAGGCATTGTTTTCAGGAACTGTGAGGACGAGTGGAATGTGAGGTGTGAATTCTGAGCATTGCTCTGGTTAAAGGAGAAAATTAGTTTGTTAGCCTGAGAACAATGCACGGCTTTTGGGTTGTGTTTATTTATTTGTTTTTTGCAGGTTTTTTTTTTTTTTTTTGGTGGTGGTGGTTTTGACTGCATAAGGAGAAAGAAAAATTATCCATTCCAGGCAATGAATTGAAAAAAACAAGGCATCACATTGGAGAAACAGATCTGTCCGAAATTTCTGAGAATTAGGTCACTTTGCCCGTATTTAGGATCCAATCATGATCTCATTCAGGGAGTCCATTTGTCTTTTGATCCAGTTTGTGTGTCACAAGGTTACATATTCATACCATGTTGCTTCAAATGACCTTTGACCTCTGACTGCAGCCCATCAGAGGGCACGGTTGGAGGGCCGCTGGAGTCCTTTACAGCGGTCCCGGGGGAAACTGACCCCCCCACGGACACTGCTTCCCCAGCGACTCTCAACAAGTTGAAGCCTCTTTTGCTCGACTCTGCAGGGGGAAAAAAATGTGAGAGTGAACTTATGAGATAAAATAGTTGTTTGTGACTGACACCTGAAATTCCTGTTATTTCTGTATATGCATAAAAAGCGGATGTTTTGACAAAAAAGAAAGTCTTTCCAAAATGATGTGTTTTTCCCTCTTGAGGCGGATTCAATTCGAACACACACAAACTTTTTTCCTAAATGCTGCAATATTTCACTTAAGCATATGAAAAGAGGAAAACTAGAAGAAAGCAGCACTCTCACCATTTTTTTTAAATGAAAGATTGAAAATAACACTCACTTTTAGCACATTAGAGTGAGAATATGATAAAAATGCTAAATTTCTTTTGAAGGCATTTCTTTTATTATTATTCCTACAAAAAGATTATTATATCGTGGAGGTAAATGCATCCGGAGCAAAAAAGCAACTCTCATTCGTCTTCAACAATGCATAGCTGTAAATTATGGAATTATCTGATGCTGCTGCGTGGAGAAAAAAAAAGAAGTGCTGAGGCTGAGATGAAAGAAGGTGGTGCAAATAATGAAAATGGCGTGAAGAAAAAAAGACAAACTGCACACACAAATATCCGCCAGCATGAAGTCAGTGAGAAAGATTATGCGGGGCCTTACCCAGTAGGGCCTGTCAGATTTATTTTGAACATCAAGGGACTTTGCTCTCTCTCTGGCCCCTTCCATCAGAGTCTCATCCTGGTGTCTGTGTGGTCAAAGTTTCGGACGAAGGTTCTGAGCTCCTATAGGAGGACAAAGGTGGTTTGTATGTGTGTGTTTCTGAGCATGTACAGGAGGGGGGCATTTAAAACAGAAGTGGTTGCCGGGGCACACGGGCCTGTGGCATTCTGCACTGTCTGGAATCCCAGAGTGCAAAAGGAACACCAGTCGCTGTAGTGGGGGTGAAAAAAAAATGTCACTGAGATAAAAGAGGGCTCCCCACCCATCCTCTGATCTGTGAGAGGAAAAAAACAAAAAAAGCAGACGGATACGGAAAGACAGTGAAAGAAGGAGCCGGAGAGTTTTAGGAAGCGTTAAATCGCTCCCGCTGTATTTCACGTCAAATATGTCTCCCATTTGAAAACGAAGGAGATGTGCTTTCATTGTCCGGGGACATGTGCCGTCACACACACTCAGGCTAACATGAAAACAGACACACACCATTCCCCATGCCCAGGCGCCTGTGCCACACCACCCACCTCTATCGTTCTGCGACGTGTAACCTAGCAACTATTTAATTAAAATAGCATCAGCAAGGATAGAGGCTTTTTCCCCTCCCTTGCAAGGATTTCCTCCAATCTCAGTTCTTCTGAGCACACCATGAATCAAAAGTGACGCCGCGTCTGCCACCGTATTGTAACCCACACGCCACCTCCCCCCTCCCCCGCTTTGTTTTTGCATCTTGTTTTTTCCACAAAAACGTCGTCCTTCGCTGACTGATGCAGCCGCATGTCACGCACTACGGTGGCACTGCATTAACCAGGGAGAGTTTTTAATGCCACACACAAGTACAAACAAGGTGTCACCTCTCTGTCCTTCAAAGTCATCAGAGGTTCGCTCCTCTTCTTCTTCCCCTTTGCCTCCTTCTCTCTTTGTATGCCAAATCACAGCAACCCCCTGTCCTGACCTGAAAAGAGGCGCCTCTTACCATGCTCTACATGTGTGCCAAGCTCGGGCAACGCGAAGCAATTAGAGGAAATGTGAGGCAGCTCTACATGTCAGCGTACATCACACTCACTGTCATTCAAACACATCCATGAGAAGCAAACAACAGAGCAGTGTTCTAGTTCCTGGCTGTCAAAACAGAAGGCCTGGTGTCTATTTCTCTATCCACTCCTGTGTCTTTTGCTCCTTTGTGCCCTTCTGCAGCTAATGGATGGCCTGACGCGTTTGTGTAAAGAAAGTTATCCTTCCTTTTTTTTTGTCTTTATTTTCTGTAATGTGACGTCGTGCACACGCAACAGAAAGGTATTTTTTCTTCCCTTTGATTAAAAAGCCTCCATCACAAGGAAATGTATTCAGAGCCATAATACAGGGCTTTAATGATTCAACATCTAAATGGGTGCATTACAGAGATGACCTCCATCAATGATTCTTTCCACCAGAAATGACATATTTCTCCTTTCTGTTATCTCACTTGTTTGTGTGTTTTTCTCCTTCAGTGCTTCAGACACACACACACACATCAATGAAAAGAACAGCACAAAGCGAGTAATAGATGTGTTCACATGTGCCATTCTTTCTGGGAAGTTTCAAACTGTAAGCCTTTTTTTTTTTTTTTTCAAAGATTTGTTGTAAATGCAATTCCTTATATTTTTGTTTTCAAATTAAAAGCCTTTTTTTCTTTAACTCTGCTTGCAATAAAATCAAACTTAACCAATAAAATGAAAAAAAAATGAAAAAAAAATAGTTAAAATGCACTAAGGCAATGTTTAATTTCTAAATCAATCTACAAGTGCGGCATGTTTCTCTAAGAATTGTGACATAATGTCGTCTCTACTGAGCCATAGCAGCCCATATCGCCTATTTAAATCTTTGAGAATGTGCGCTCACACAGTGATTTGCATAATGGCACATGATTTTGACAGGCAGGACGACAGAGAGGGACCCCTTGACATTTTTATAATGGCACTTTACAGGGTGGACAAGGTTGGGGGTAGGGTGGTATATGTGAGACAGTACTTGTGGAACAAAATATAGGGACTTTGAGTGTATCTCCCACTCACAAGGTAAGACAGTGACCTATGGTATATTGTGTTGTTCTGAACATTGGGTTTCACACTGTTAGAACTGCCTTCAAAAAAACGGAGCAAGTTTTTGTCTGATACGTAAAATACGAATACACAAAAGGCTTTAAATATGACTGCCACTAAAAAAAAAAGACAGCATAGGATGAATCAAGTGAAAGAGATTTTTTACACAGCAGATCACCTTTATACTACATAAACATTTCTCAAAGCAAAAAAACAAATTCTTACTCTTTGGGGACTACTTCCAGATTTTTTATATAGTTTGGACAAATTCATAAAACAATGACGTGTTTTCCAAAATCAAATAAAATCTGGGTTTCTTGTCAGTGCCACATTGTCTCAAAGCACAGACTAGGGCATGTGTGTTCGACAAAGAAGTCTGTGGGAGAGGCCACCAGCAAATTAAAAGGTCGTGGATTCTGATGGCTCTGTGTTTGCGCTGACACACGCCCCTGCATCTCGTCTGACTGACACGTGCAACAATGCCATTTTTTCTTCTCTTATCCAAACAGCTCAGACAATGCCGCAGCCTAAGGCCATATGCTGTGCCTAAGGCCATCCACAAGCCTGTCCATGTTTCGTCCGTGGGAACATGGGTTGGGTTGAAAAGGTTGTCTGGACTGAGACCCTTAACGCATGTCCAAGGATGACTTTTTTGTCTTTTGGGCTGTTCCAGGACTGACCTAGGAGCTCTGACAAACAGCAGACAGGGTAAAGTGGATGGTCGTGAGAAAATAAATCAGACAGGATTGTTTGCAGCACACAATGACAGCGACGGCCCGGTTTCCATACGAGAAAGTAATTTAGAACTGATGTTCAAAAAGAGCAGAAATGATTTATTACAAACTGAAATCAGTGACAATCAATAATGAAATACAATTTGAGAAACTCGGGTGCTGTTTAGAGTGGAATCCACAGTATCTTCCCGTGTGTTACAACAGTAATTTGAAGCTGAAATCAGTAAGATAATGTTGAGGCAGACTTAAGATGGAGGCTTTACTTCAAATAATTCCCCACAAATTATCTCCACGCTATTTCCAGATGCATCTGCTGTCTTCTCACTCAAGCTTCAAATCCCTGTCATCTTGACCCTGCACACACACCCTCACACACAGGCTCTTCATTAAAATGCATGCAACCCTCACTCGCGCATACATCTTACGTGTGAATTAATTAGCGCAGTGGTAACAAGCTAGCCTCTCCATTCACACCCTGAGCCTCTTTCATTAGCATGACAGTGGCCGGCAGCGGCCAGGGGCCCACAGTCTGCGAGGTTTTCTCTTCAGGGCCCCTGATTAAAAGGAGAATCCCTCAGACGATCCCTTTCATCAAATCAATCACGCAGAGTGTCTTGGATGATCCCCGTGCAGCAAACTGTCAAGATTACCTGTTTCTATTGGCCCCACTACTGTTTCTCCATCTCTTTGACTCACTGTTCCATCACTCCAAGCTCTAACCCCTCTCTTGCGCCACATATTGGACTCTTCTATCATCCTACTTCCAATTCTAAACAAACCATTGTGGCTATTCTTTTTCATTGAAAGGATGTAAGTGAATGCTTGGTGAGTGTCATAGATACCGATCACACGGGCATACTTTAAGCTAGCTGTAGGATTCAAAATGGCACCCCCAAGTGACCCCTGCTTGTCCTTTGAAAGCTTTTACCTATTTCTTTTGGTGGCAGAAACCACCTCAGAGCTTTTCAGTGCGAAGAGAGATCTGAGCAGCCAAACACCTGATGTACAGGTGACTATCATCTCCAGGCCTTGCCCATCAGGGTCACCAACATCCTGGCTGGATTTCAAGGCAAAACGTCTCATTAGCCATGGTCCTTGAATGGAGGGCACTCAATTTTAAATTCAGTTACACATTCCCTTTGAGTGGAACTGGAAGGCAAAAGAAGAATGGAGAGGGAGAGAAGAAGGCATGGGAGACCGTCTCGGTTGAAGGCTGAGGCCTTGGACCCAGAGGGAGGGAGAGCAGAGAGGGCTTTAAGGTCTGTTGAGGCAGCCATAATTTCACACCATCATTACCTCTAAGGTCTGGGGAGCTATGTAAATGCCGTTTCAGAGGAGAAACGCTGGACAAAACTGGTTTAGAGGGTCAAACAAGTGTCTGGTATCTTGTTTTCAGCTTGTTTATATGTTCTTAAAGATAGTTCACAGCAGGTGTTTCAAGTTGGGATTTTTTAAAACCCATTTCAGGCAACATTATGTTTTTAAAATGTGCAATTATTGCTGTTCTATACACTTACTACATTTCCGCATCTCTATAGGACTGCATTCCTTGAATCTGTCAGTGCAGTTGGCCTTCTCCCCGCAGAGCTGAAAGCTCAGTAGGGTGTCTTGCTGGAGCAACGTAGGTTTTTTTTTTATGTCTGCTTCCATTAAAGTCCTAGAAAAGCTTCCTGGATAGATGGGCCGTGTGGCAGACACATACACTACTATCACTCACTAATGATGGCTGCATGGCAGCAGCCACATGCAGCGGGGGGCCAGCTCTCTCCTCATAATGAACTGTCAGAGGCAGGGTCAGAGGTGTGAGGGCTGGGCAGGTATTGGACCATAACACATCATGCACAGATAAAAAAAAAAAAAATAAACATCATCCCCTGCACCTTCAACTAAAGCGGAACTAATAATAAGGATTAGATGATGTTATCAAAACTAGACTTGAGTGCTAAAACCCATCAACCATGAAAAAAAAAGTTTCATGGTTGATGAGAAAATGCAAGGTTGTAGAGGTTGCTTTTAAGTTAAGGGACTTTTGTGAGATTTTTTGTTTTGACCAATGGATCAGGATGTCTAATAGTCCCTTTTTCAGCAATGCGCATTTACACTGCTATGTTTGATTTGCGCCATGGTTCGTTTACTTAAACAGTGTGTTTCATTTGGAAAGTGTGATGCCATGTTCTCACCAAACGTGGTTTGAGCGGAGGGGGCTGCTACTTTCAATGTAAAGTTGGTGTAAAGATGGGTTGAGAGAACCCCGGGAACAATTTGCATGGTACAATTCACAAAAAGTAGCACGTTTCAGACTCTGCAGCTAATATAATAAAGCATGGCATTAATTTGGAACAAGAGTGTTCATTTCAGCCGTCGTGATCGACCAGTCGATCGCAAAGGATTTGACGGTAGATCATAAAAGATAAATAAACAGGACAGAACAAAAAATAAATAAAAAAATGAACAATATATATATGTGAGCTATATCTGTCAGCAAATCATCATCCTCCCCATGAAATAGGTCACTTGGTTGACATGCAAAGTAGACAATAAAACATCTTCTGAAAAATACATCATTGTGTGTAACTACTCTGATCGCACCTTCTTATTTTGTTTTCCTTGGCAGAATCCCCGCTGTGCGCCGGACCCCCAACAGAGGACCACTCCGGCCCGTGGGATTGTTTACTGAGGCCCGGGCTGGCCCGTGTGCGTCCTCGGTCTGAAGCTAGTGCCGTCCTGGTGCCAGCCGTCCTGCCACGGCCTGGTTCCCACCCGAGAGATCCGAGCCCACTCCGGCAGCAGTGTCTACAAGTGCGCACTACGAGCTCTGTCCAAAGGCCATGGGCTGCTGTTTGCTCAGCCGCGCTTTAGAAATGTCATGCCCTCCTTGCCCCCCCATATTACAGTTTAAAGCAGAGCATGAAACGCGATCATCACTGTTTTCTGATTTATTAATACTAAAACACCTTATCTGTTCTAATTATGCATTAATAATAATATTAAATCACATGACAGCTTTCTCCTCACAAAGATGTGTGTTCTTTTACTGTGTAGTCTTTGAGTTATTAGTACACAAACATAGTATTTTTGACTGAATATATTGTAGAAGTAGTCAACTTTGAAGTTTAATTTAAAGTGACCATAGTGCACAAATATACCTATATATATATATATATATATATATATATATATATATATATATATATATATATATATATATGAGCGTAAAAGCCACTATCCAGGATGAAACATCCAAGATGCATGAGTACATCAAGCTCAAGGCCCCAACTGACAGTGTGCTCAGTGAATGTCTCAGGCAATGGAGAGCAGAGGATACAGTGCTGGAGGACAGATCCTCATGGGAGGACAAACCCCTCCATGGGATGTACCACCGGACCATAACTGAAGTGGCTGATATCAAGAAGTCCTACCAATGGCTAGAGAGGGCTGGCCTACAGGACAGCACTGAAGCACTCATCCTGGCAGCTCAGGAACAAGCCCTGAGCACCAGAGCGATAGAGGCTCAGATCTACCACACCAGACAAGACCCAAGGTGTAGGCTGTGCAAAGAGGCGCCTGAAACAATCCAGCACATAACTGCAGGATGTAAGATGCTGGCAGGTAAAGCATACATGGAGCGGCACAATCAAGTGGCTGGAATCATATACAGGAACATGTGTGCAGAATATGGACTGGAAACCCCAAGGTCAAAATGGGAAACACCTCCGAAGGTGGTAGAGAATGCGAAGGCAAAGATCCTGTGGGACTTCCAGATCCAGACTGATAGGATGGTAATGGCGAACCAACCAGACATCGTAGTGGTGGATAAAGAACAGAGGAAAGCCGTTGTGGTGGATGTGGCAGTGCCAAGCGATGGGAACATCAGGAAGAAGGAACATGAGAAACTGGAGAAATACCAGGGACTCAGAGAAGAACTGGAGAAAGCCTGGAAAGTGAAGGTGACAGTGGTGCCTGTGGTAATTGGAGCACTCGGGGCAGTAACCCCCAAGCTGGAGGAGTGGCTACAGCAGATACCTGGAAAGACCTCAGACCTTTCAGTCCAGAAAAAGCGCAGTGCTAGGAACAGCTAAGATACTGCGCAGGACCCTCAAGCTCCCAGGCCTCTGGTAGAGGACCCGAGCTTGGAGGAGAAACCACCCGCGGAGGGTGAGAGGGGCGTTTTATTTATTTTTTTTATGTGTGTGTGTGTGTGTCAAAAGAGTGTGGGCACCCCAGTTTTAGACCTATTACTCACTCTACTTTGGTGAGCATTGAGGTGATCATCAGATGGAGTCCAAAACCAACGTGCATTTCTGTCATTTGGGAGTTATAGGTGAGCTTGTCTCTTTGAAGGACGTGAATCCGCTTAACAATGAGGGACAGAAAGTTGGCAAACTGGGCCACAAAGCACAACTGAAAGGAGCCGGAGGAGACATGAAAATCAATTTACTTGGAGAGTCTCAGGAGGATCTTGTGAACCCAGACACGGCGGCAAACCTACTGGCACTTTTTTAGAGATCACCAAAACTATTAAACTCAAGCTATTGTCTAATAAACATCAATTTCTTCCACAATGTAACAATGAAGCAGTTAAATAAAAGCTAAAAATGTATTATCAGTCTCCACCCACTCAAACTCCATTTTAAAGACTATTCTTGTGTGAAGGGATTTTATGTTGCATCTGTTGATACAGCCGAGGCCCATGATGACGGGTCTATGAGACATGAGGCATCTAAACTTTTTACCCCGGAGCTTTAGCTCCAGAGTTGACATTCTTTCAACTACCGTAACTCTTCAGCATAACACAATTTCAGCAGAGTCTGAAGCGGGGAAAAGCAGTCTTGAGCTGATATGCAACACCTTACAGTATAGAAGTGTTTAAGCAATTGACATAAATCATCTGATTCTGTTGCATTGAATGGTGGCTTTGTGCTGATATGCAACACTTTGCATTAGTGATGTGTTGCATATTGGGGAAAAGCGGCTTTTCACTGCACCAGAATCAGGTGATTCACTTTGATTGTGCAAACAGTCAAGGAGTTGTTGTTAAGTAAAGTTGCTAACCTATCAACTGTATTACCTTTTTCACATTTTTTTTTAATTTACTAGACCAATAAACAAAAAACCTATCTATTGTAATCTGTGGTTCCTATGACCTAGTTTAGTACTCCAGCTCTAAAGTCATATGTGTGTTGCAACACATGTGCCACGATGCCTTTTAATTTAACCTAGAAACATCTCGTCTGACTGCCAGTCTCAATGATGCAAGGTATTGTGCAAATGGTTTGATTTTTTTAGGCCGAAAAAACAAAATTTTACTTTTAGAGATATTAGTAAAGGTGTAATAGCAGTCAAAAATCCCTGCCTCCCTCCTTAACCCATAAGAACCGATGGGGATGTCAGTCTAATAGAAAAACACCAGAGATGTGTTCTGTGGTCCACTTGGTATATCCCACAAAGTTTTCAATTTTAGGAAAAATAGGTCTGGGCTCTTATTGCTTCGTATTGAAGAGCCTCACACATTTTGGAAATGGACTTAAGAAGAAAATGCTGGCAACTCGCCATCCAACTACTATCTGGTAGCCTTTGGGGAGGGTGAACACTCGTGCCCTACGGCACACTGCAGGGGCTAAAACGTTCCTCAACATCTATCCAGGCAGCTGAGAGACTGGTAGCATGCATGGGATTACATCCTGTGTTATCGCCCAAGGCAGTAACCAGCGCAGACCCTCGCACATGCAGCTAGAGCACACACACAAATAACACGCACCTTACAAATGCTCACCAGTGTAGCTCTATTTTCTCCTAAACACACTGTTGCATCAAGAGGAAGTATCCACCTTTCTGGTTTCCTTTGGTGGTTAATGAAAAATTTGACATGAAAGACATTTTTCCTGAGGCAGTCAACAGGTTTTTCAATAAAAGATATTCTCAGAGGAAGAAATGTGCATGTCAGTTTTAAAGACATTTGCTTTTATCTGCCGAACACCGGAGCACAACTCAAACACGCACTTGAATATTGTGAAATCTTTCAGGTGTCAAATTAGAAATAGTTAAATCTGCAAAAAAAAAAAGAAAAAAACAAACCAAGAAGTTTCCTTAGGTTGTTGCAGTGCCCAAGGTGACATATCTGCCTGTTTTAACCTTTTAGAAAAACACACACATTCACAGACTCAAACCCAGCAGGATCCTGGTGGTGAATAGATGAAAGTATCACTTTTCTTGGTACTGTGCAGGAGCACCCAGGGGGGTGTTCTCCACCTTATCATACACTTACAACATTCCCCACACTAATACGCGCTTACTTGCACTGATATCTAGGTATATATGCTTCCTATTTGATTTAAAAATAAATAAAAGTCACTCTGCTAGTACTGAAAGGTTGGATCAAGGCTACTTCATGCCTCAGTTCAGTCTGGATATAGAAATATGTAAGAGAAAAAAATCCCAGCTGACTAGAAGATTATAATTTAGTGCAAAATAATTTTTCCCCTCTTCTAATTTCAGTTAAGGAAATGAATCCTTATTCTTGTTCAGGTTAGTTTATGCTACACCTTCCACCTTTTGATGTGATCCTAATTCAACTGGAAGAGAGATATAAAAAGAAATGTCAGAAACATTTCTCTTACTCTTTCAACCCCTACGCCCATTAACAGTTAGCTCTTGGAGTAATTGTAATTTGAATGTAAGCCCAAATATGTTTAATGAGAGCAGTGATCCATAGAGGGAGCACAGGTAAAGTGCTTTTTTAAAGAGAGGGCCCTTATTTCAGCTGGCGCGGAGGCGCGGAGCTGCTTTTCCATGTTCAGCTTCAAAGCAGCTTCAAATTGTGCCGATGAGACTTCATTTCCTCTTATCTGGAAGTGTATAGGTCCTCCACAGTGAGAGTGCACAGAGGGAAAATGTGAAGGGATGGTGGGTGAAGATGTATAGAGGACACAGCCCCACAGTCAGGAAGACTCAAATTAGCTGAATGCGAGAAATGGAGAAAATTATTAGACATTATAGCTGCATGCTTATGAACGTGGGCTCTCCAGTTATGTCCTCCTCCTGACAGACCTTCAGACATACTTTCTAGTGGAAAAAAGCCTGTCTTATTCCATTCTCAGGGATTTCTCCCGCCCTAAAACGAAATTATATCACAAAAGCTTTGTTTGTAGTTCTTCATGTTTCTTGGTATGATGGGTCAAATGGAAGTTATATGTTAAAAAAACATGTATTAAACAAACAAAAATTGGAAGAACAGTGATTTAAAAAAATTAATAATGTGAAAATTAAAATTTGCTTTTTGCATTTAATTTTTTAATTTTTATTTACGTGAAGAAGAAGCTCATTGGGGTGAGATAATGTATCTTTAAGTGTACTTTAAAGAGCTAATGGGTTCTTAAGAAGGAGTTTGGCTTGAGCTACTTTGTATTGATTGTTCATGATAAGTTTTCCTGAATCAACTTTTATTTTTAGTGATTTTATTTAAATGTTCTGTTTAAATATATATATATATATGTATTCTACTTTTTTATTGGCTTTATTTTAAAGTTTTAAAGTTAAGGACCCACTCTGATGAAAACTGCGTCTTTTTACATGTTCTCGTAGCCTTTTTTTTCTAATGATGGAAGATATATAAAAAAATTAGCTTAAAAGGACATTTCTGAGTATTTCTTTACCCAAATCATTCTGAAGAGCAGATTAAAAAAGCTGTTTGAAAAGGAGCTCTTTTGTGACATAAAATAATTTGTTGGGTGGGCCACAAGCTCCTTGTTCCGCTCTGGGGGGATTCCTCCACACCTATGGTTCTGCCAAAACTGGGAATTTCGAATGAACTCCTGTCGCTCTGTAGATAACCACACAGATGTTTTGATTTAGTTTAAAAATGACATAATTAAATAATTAAAATAATTAAAAGACCACTTAGAAATATTTTTACATATAATTTTCTGTTTTGCTGTTAAAACTGCTGTTACAGAGATTATAGACCCCCATTGTCAAAAAATGGTTACCATATTAAAATTTACAACAAACTCAAATGTTCCTCTACTTAAGTAAACTCAAACTTTGGGTTTATCCTGTGCTATTCAAACAAAGCTGCCTTATGCTGACGAAAATGTTTGAGCAGAGCTAGAAAAGCTGTGGTCAGAGAAACCAGTTGCCATTTCTAAGTGTTGGTAAATGTATATTAACCTACAACAATGTATATTATCTAACTTTCTGCACAGGACTCAGTCTCACACACTAACCTACAAAAACAGCACAATCCAAGCAGCAATTAACCTCATAAGCAATCACTTTGTTACCTTTATTTTATTTGTTCAAACATTTTTTTTATTACCTTTTCTGAAAGTTTGTTTTTTTGTGTTGTTGCAAGATGAGTTGTAAAATCCTTTTACGCCCTGAGGGTTTTTTTTTAATACCAAAACTGTTCTTTCTAATTTTGTGGAAATGTTTGAATGATAGACATGCAGTCAAGTTATTTTAGCATGTAGCAAGGATTTGTGAGAAAAGAGTGCTGTATTTGTGTGAAACAATGTTAGGAAAACCACCTTTGCCTTAGCTGTAACAGTGTACGATTCGAAGAAGAAGAAACAAACATTTTAGATTTGAAGGAAAACTTTACGTTGTGAGGCTTTTTATGTTCTTTTTGTAGCTTATTACAAAAAAAGCCATTTTCCATAATGAAAAAATCCACAAAACTAGCTGAATTAGGCACAATACTCTTTCTAGATTTACCCTTCCATCTCAGTCTGGAGTTTTATTTTATTCTTGAAATGCATACTAACAAACCTTTGAATTGTAAAAGCTAAAATTGACCACAATTGTTACTATTAGCTGAAAGTCAAATTGTATTGACTTTTATACAGTATGATGGCTGTTATATGTCTAGTGAGGCCATTATCCATCACTGGAAAAAGAGTTTGATAAATGAGTCAAATTAACCATAATAGGAGGTTAAGAAAGAGGAAGCACTAAGACTACATTCAGCACTTTCTCACAAACATGGGGTCATATTTGATATTTTTAAGAATACACTGCCTTGATCTAATATAAATCTCAAATGATAGCATGAAAACTATTTTATCTAAAGTTCTATACTGATCTTTTATAGAAATGCAAGTATGGCATGGCAGTGAAATGTCTAAAAAAAACATCTTGAACTGCAGAACCAATGCTGCAAACCTTTGAATCCAAAAAAAGACAAAGTGTCATCAATTTCATCTAGGAAAATTTCAGATAGAGAGTCTGACAATGATGGCACATCAAAGAGAAATGCAAACCTTACAGTCTTCAAAAGGCACCATAAGCATATACAAAGCTATTAAATAGATGAATATTGACTGGATTTTTTCCCCCTTATTTTTGGTTGAACGGCACCTCATTTATATCTTCCACAGATCCAACATGACCAGAAAGATGGAAAGCACAGCTAGGTGCTCTCCTCTCCCTCCCAGCCATTCATGGCGGCTTTAATTGACTAGCAAAACCTGACAACACTGCCCCTGCACACACACACACACACAACACACACCTTCTCCTCCCCACAGCTAACTTTCCCTACTGGACTGAGCTGAGCCAATCAGGGGAGGTATTGTTTGCTGAACTCCGATATGTCCTTCAGCACTTTGGCCCCATTCATCTCACCAAACAATTCCCCTAAGAATTTAACTGGTGGGCAAATACACAACACATGGGTAATGAAGGGGGCACCTTGGCTGTCGGTATGAATATTTACCCTGCCATCAAAGGAGGGGCATGCATATAAATCCATGTCTGAGCTCCCAAGTTCAGGTTCAGGGTTTGGGAGAGCGTGAAGCAAAATGAGAAAGATAGCTGGTGAATAGTCGTCAGATCTAACTGCCCATGGAAAAGTCTGGCTTCAACACACGGAGGACGCAGGAAAATTAGCTCGCCTTATACCTCCACAAGAACACCGAGGTTGTTTCAAAATGTCAGACCTATGAATAAATACATCTGAAAACAAAATGGCACCCTCCTACGCAGCAGGGCTACTCAAGAAAAAAAAAATGTGTGGAAACATCCAAAGCCTCCAGGACCACTTTTCTATTATTTTTCCTTTTGTGGAACTAAAGGCTTTAAGCAATGTTTCCAAAACATTGGATTTTGCATTTTCGGGACAAAGTTGTAACCGGTACCAGCGAATTTGTATTAACTTTAACTGTTCTAACTGTTCAACACCTGATAAACTTGAGTCGTTAAAAAAAAGGCCAAGAAACAATTCCGCTAAAAAAGAGGAGCAACAAAATAACTGCAATCAGTCAGAAGATTGCAACGCTTTGTCTGCGATTTAGAGAAGAGTGGAAAGATTCCATCAGGCTACTTCTGGTGGCTGATACGCTACTGGTTATACATTCAGCAAAGGTAAACTTACAATAAGGTAAATAGACATTTTATTGAAAGTTGTGTAGAAATGTGCATGGTCTGTCAAAAGCCAACAAGAAGGGCTTTAGTTTTTATCCATTTGTAAAACCTCTATTTTTCACCAACTCTTTTTTTGTTTTTACCTCTTGTCTGTTAACCTTGAGGAGACTGTGGTGTGGGTTCACTGCTGCTTTGTGTCGAGAGGGAGAAAAGACAAGTTACAGTTAATGAATACAACGCCCTTCTCAAAGAAAAATACACTGAAAGAATGAGTTTTTTTTTTTTTTTACAATAATCACAACTCTATCGTGGGGGCTGGGGAGGGAAAGGTCCCTCCGCTGTAGCCCCTTTGACATGGAAGGCCTGCATCCCATCTCAGATCATCAAAGCCCCGACACTCAAAGCAAACATGCCACAAAAAAGACTTGAGGAGGACACCTCGACTAAGTGAACCTCATTAAAGGTAGGAAAGGAAGAAATTTGTATGTTTATTTTGGCTGCTTGGCGGTAGAATAATAAGCATAATGGCTAAAAGCTTAAAAGCATTCCCAGTGGTTTATTAATTATGATTATTTCTATTATTTTTAGTCAAAATCAAGACCATCATTGCCACGGAAGCAACCCTCCACTGATATTCCATGATCCCTTTGTTTACAGTCTCTCCTGCTAGCTTGAAGCCCCTCATACTCCCAACCTAGCATTAGCTGTGCAACAAAAATGGCGAGCAATGTTGGAGCTATCCAGCCGTACAGTTTTGAGCCAGGTGCCAGCTCAGACGTGGCAAACAAAGACCTACATGGATCTTTTTGTCTGCAAGTGGATGCATCCAAATGGAGTGGAGCGGGAGCTTGTGGCGCGCCATGCTTCAATGTCACACCAACAAGCTTTTTCCAAGGTCATTTTTTCATCTGCTCCTGAATCACAACAATTTGAATAAAGAAATACTTAGAAATGTAATTTTAAGCTTAATTTTCTTTATATATGTCCTCCTTTATCAAATGAATTCCGCAAGACCATGTTGAAAAGACCAAAAACATGATTTTCAAAGGAACGAGTCGTCAAGAGAGAGAGAGAGATTTGTACAGTGACAAATCAAAAGTGGAACTAGTCAACTCCAAAACAGATGCTTAAATTAAGCAAACACAAACGCACCCATTTCTTTTCAAATCTGAGTATAAAATAAAATAAAAAATGTGTCCGCTCCTGTTGCAAAATGCCACAAAATTCATTTCACAAATGAGCCAAAAGCTTATTTGAATAAAAGTAGAGGATTGATTCTGTTTTGAAGCATTTAAAAAAACAGGTAACTTTTAGAATCATTTTATATAATGTGATTTTAAATACATTTTTAGGACATTTAAAACACAAAAAAAAACTTTTTTACTTTTATTATTTTTTATCATATTTTTTACAGACATGTGTGCAGCATTTCACACATGTATCATGCTCGTACACACACAAACACACGCACACGCACACACACACACGCTCACACTCACATGAAAAACCCTTTGAACCGTCTTCCACACCAGCACTCCTCTAGGGGCTAATACTGTGCTCCAAAGCTCTTTAGAGGGGCAGCAAGCTGGAAAATGACCCCATGCTGTTCCCGCTCGCCTCAGCCCCGCCTTGTTACGCCCGTTTCCCAGGGACCCGCTGTGGGCCCAATGCCCCCAGGCTTCCCTCTCACGCCACTCTACCTCCCGGGGCCAAACGTTAACAGGGGCTCCTCGCTGCGGACAATGGCTGCTGGGAGACGTGGGAAAGAAATGTCACGAGGGTCTCTGACAACCAAAGTTCGACCCCCTGACCTTAAGGGATGGTCCCACTGGCCCTCTTTATGTAAACACCGGGTGTCAAATAAAAAAAGCATAGCCTGAGTTAATCAGATTCATAACCTGTGTGAGAAAAATACATGGAAGGCTTAGCTCTGAATGCTTTAGTGTGAACTACTAGGTATTACCTCACCACAGGAAAAGCTTTATGGTTTATATTTATACAGTAATATTTCAATCTTTTGTCAAATTTAGTTTTTACATTTGAAAAAAGGGATCACAAATCTGAAAATTGTGTGAGGCATTCTGTCATTATTTTCTTTTATTTTTGCCCCATACACAGCATTGCCATACCTCACAAGACTACTAAGCACAGAGAGACCTCTACTATTTGAACCCTCAATCAACCTCATAAACTGGTCATTTGACCTCCAACCGTCAGACTTGTCAATCTGTCCATTGCTTGCCCCATAAAGGACAAGCAGGTCAAGGGACGGCACTGTGTGGACACAGGCAAGGTGGCTATTTGTAATGCTGTGGGGCTGATTTGCTGCTAAGTCAGGGTTAACAAGGAAATTATTGGTGCCGAGTATCTTAAACCCACAATCCCAGGCAATGACTAGGATTAGGATTAAATTGAAGAAGCGATTGTCATATTTTTCTACAGCAATTCAGTCACTTTTACTTTATTTAAATAGTCCCCCCGAAAAAAATCTTGGAATCTTGGAAATCTTAATGTGTCCTTCTAAAATGCAAAATCGAAAAAAAAAAATAGTAATTTCTTTTTTTTATGATAATCATAATAAAAAATGTTTTTGATGAATGACATTACAAGAAACCACACATGATGCTTACTGGTCACTCTATACATGACAATAGCCTCTATTTGTTAGTTAACGCTCTTAACAAGGTCCTGTTGTTGACCTCCTTGGTACAAGAACACATGTGTGGGTCAAACCATTGTGGTGACCAGCGGTCAGAGTTCACTAACCATACCCCATCGCCTCGTTCCCAGGAGACTCTTGGTGATGGGCTCCCTATGACGGTTAAGTGGTCATCATGAAGTGCTTGGGCCGGAGAAGTGAAAGATTAACGACCCTGGACGTGAAAGGGTGTTAACCATAGTAGTGACCATAAGGTAGTAGAGCTTCGCAAACAAGTGACAACGGCTGCAGACAATTGGAAGTGTGCATCCATTTGCTTAAGCGCCCCTTTTTCTAATGTAATACAGACTTTCAAACAAATGGAGAAAAAAGGTGGAAGAAGTTTGATTGATAAACAGACTAAGGACAAACATGCCACTCAAATGAAATATTCCATTTTTTTTTGGCTGCTGTGTTAAACATGAACCACTCCCCAAGGAAATAGGTAGTTGGGCATGTTCCATTGTTCCATCACTACATTCAAAAGCTTTCAGCCCTGCACTCTTCTTTAGTCCTGCCTTCACCTCATCAGCAACATCAACACCACCATCAGGTTTGCATATAAACCCTGAACCTCCATAGCTCATTGAGTATGGGTGCGAGTACGCATCTCCTTGCACACCCCACCGTCATAAATCTGCCTGCATGTTCTATGACCATTTATAAGCACTTTACATGAAGATCCTGCTCACAAACAGTGCCCTTCAGCTTGTAATGAAAACTGGGCATCGCAGCTGTCGGTCAATGTCATTACAGGGACAAAGTTTTATTTATTTATTTATTTTTTTGTGTAACAAGGATCTTCAAGCATACTGGCTATCTAAAACCTAGTTTTAGCACTTAAAGGTGCACCTTTGCTGTGTAAGGTAGTGGACTACACTTCTATAATGATGAATCTCCTGAAAGACACAGGCCAGTGAACATAAACTGAAACTCCCAATTGGGACCTGGTCTCAGCCTATAACTGAGGTCAAGGGTTAAATGGCTGGGGTCAGGAAGGCTTCAACCAGTGTCTAGGGACCTCTCAGATCAATGAAAAGATGTTGAACAAGGAGATGGATCAGAGGAAAAACAAGTGTCTGATGGGTTTATTTGTCTCTGATTGTTATCTGGGAGAGTTGTTCTGCTGACAGGAATTTTCTCAAGATCATATTTTTTTATGACAATTGTTAATACTAAACAAAAAGAAATGTGTAGGTTCTGCTGAAATACTTGTTCACATAACAGATCTTACTTTTAAAGTCTTTACCTAGATCGTTATAGACTGAAACATCCCTCAGCTGTTATAGGGCCATAAGTGAGACACATGTTGGGTAGTTTTATGACAATGAGATGGCAACTTTCCCAAAGTGTAATTTTAGTGGATGAAAAAACTCTGTGGTCAGTGGCATATGGACAGAACCGTCTCAAAGCAGAAAGTGTTTTTCTGCTTCATTTTGTTTTATTTTTGCAGATATACTCTACATTGACATTGAGACTTTGGAATAACGCAGTACAACCTGGTCAAACATTATTTTCCTAAAAAGGTTCATTAAAGCGGCTTGTTGAAGAAGATGTGATAGTCAAGACGTTTTATTGCTTGCTGTCCCAAATCTAAAAATTGTGTAAAAATACAACTACCCAGGCGGTGACCTCAGCCCGATCAGGTACAGGCTGAAATATGCACCCAGCTCTACCATGATCCACAGATGAAAACATGTCTCCCCTTTGCCAGCTTTCATCACTGGCCAAGACTCCACTGGCCAAGCCAAATATACCCTATGACTCCTCGCTCCTGTGTCTTATCCTATTTCCCCTTCTGCCTCAGCTTTCTCCATCATACAGGGGACTTGGAGTGGCATGCAGGAGCAAACCATGCAAAAAGGAGGAAAAACAAGAGCTGAAGGACTCCGAGGGGTGGGGATGGTAAAGAAGAAAAGAGGTGAGAGGAAAAAGAGAAATGTACATTGTACTTTTCAAATGGATGGGAAATGATTCGCTGGGATTTGCTGACAATTATACGGTGCAGTTTAATCAATTCGGCCCATTCACAGCGTGGAGAGGGCTGATCCCCCAGTACAAAGGAACAGACCTTGGGAGGGCGGTACCCAAGAAAGCGCTGGCCTGGTGTAAGTAACATGAGGCAACACTCCCCTCCCCACACATTGCACCGCAGCATATGGCTCCTCTCTGAACTTATTAGCTGGCGGATTAAGGCCAATCGCCGAGACCCAAGGGCCTGTGGCTGCCTCCGCTGCACCCTCCCTCATCCCTCTTCACCCCCCAGGAATGATGCTGACTGACAAGGAGCATTGTGTTGGGCACCTGGGTTGCCACACCTCTCACTTACCCTGTCATACACTGCAGTTTGATGAGGTTATTTGGTAGAGATAACAGCACTCAGCTACTAACTTTAGGGCTACACAAAACAGGAAATCAAAAAGACATTTGCGTCTAAACAGCAACTTTAAAACCTTTCTGCATCAAAGTAGAACAATATTCATAAAGTAATCATGTTGTCTTTTACTTTTGTGTCAGGGATTATAAACACCTGAGTGTGTAACACAGATGAGTCCAGTAGATACGGCGTCTAATTAGCATCTCAACATGCTAGTCCAATTTGAGCGCAGACTTGCTGAGAAATAAGGCTGCATTGGACAGAGGCTGATTCCATTATGCAGAAACTAGTTAGTGATGGGGTCCGAACGAGAATGGAGAGGAACTGTGAGCTGGAGTACAGAGGTGTTAGCAGTCAACGGGGTCTGCAGGAAGCCAAAGCTGAGGGAGGCTTTACTGTAGACTCTGGCCTTCCTGAGTGGTCATGGAGAGATTTTTGACAGTAGAATGGCCCCCCATTTAAGCTCTCATTTGATGTGCATCGCAGCAGGTGATCCCTTGCTTCTTTTTGTGTCAGGCCATGGGGGTCACAGACTCGGAGTGACTTCTCTTACCTGGCACCTTCTTTATAGAGTTTGAGAGGCATAAATTCAGTATTAGGTATCCACCAACTGCGGAGTACCACCTGGCCATAAGGTTGTAGGGTCAGCTTCACACTGAGACAGGGGGCTAGAGGCCTGATTCATTAATCCCCTCTACTGCTGGGAGGGTTAGAGGACCCACAGGTCAGATACCGAGCAGAGAAGCCATCTTCCCGGTTCATTTAGACTGGATTAGAGGGCCAACGGGGCTGGCTCCACATGAGTGGGGTCTCACGTCTGGAGATCATGAAGGCATTTCTTAGAAAGATCCAGTTCAGTTTGGTCTGATATCACCTGAGATTGATGACTTTAAGGACATTAGTAATTAGAAAACTCATAAATATTTGCAAATTTGACAATTTAAAAATATTTTACTATTTTAAAATATCTGATTTATTGTATTAGTTGTATAGTAAAGCAGTATTTTATTTTTATTCCATTTGCCTGTTAACCTCGACATCAATTTCCTGATATTTATGGGTAAATTCCAATTAACCAAAATATATTTGTCTTTCAGAAGCAATTACTGGGGCTTCATTTGGAGAAATCTGCTCAAACATTACGTCTGGAATATGAAGTGTTACAACTGCAATTAAAACAGGTGAAAAACTGCAGCACTGAAGAGATCACAGCTAAGGTGCAGGAGCTCTACGGGCAAAGAAAAAGGAAAAGAAAAAAAACAGAAAATGTGTTTTTTCCTCTTGAAAATGTGTCTCAATTAAAGACTCCATATCTTTTTTATATGAAAGCAGGAAAAGCTGAGCTTTGAAGGAAAACATATGTTATTATTTTAACATTTAGTGTTTCAAAATTATAATTCAAGAAAGAAAATGTTTTGGCATATGATAGGATCAGTGGAGTGTTCATCAATTGGAATCAATAGGATATAACAGGATTGTTTTTTATGATGCAGCATGCATTGTTCTCATTTTTGTGTATTGTTAATGCTCATCTCTTCAATGGTATATTGTTTTGAGACAAAAAAAAAGTTGGTACATGCATAAAATATATTATATATTTGATGTCATGCTTTAAAGGCTTATAATTCACTTATTATATATTTTTTTTTAATTAGGGTTGAAACGCTTAACCTCACATAGCTTTACATTCAAACATACATTTAATGCAAACAATGATGTTGGAAAAAAATCATGTATTTAAGAAAAAAAAAGAGCTGTGGGGATTGAAAGGGTTTATATCTAAATTGATGTCAGTACAATCTTTTCTCTCAGGATCCCCGCCCCCACATTTACCCAATCAACACCTCTGCACATTCCACCCTATACCATCTCTGACACTCTTACACCTCTTATAGCACAGAAGCTTGGCTTTGCTCATCAAAAACGTTTTTTTTTTCATGACAAAATAAGTAAGAGAATCTTATAAGTGAAAACAGTGTTAAAGATACAACGCAAGACACAAGAGGAACACACAAATGTTAGGAGGGACCAGAAATATGAAATATAAATTTAAATATTGCTTTTGGATCTTATTTGTCATTGAATAACTATAAAAATGACCTAGAGCACATCTACTTTATCAAATGCAAAAAAGTTTGATTATGTCAAAACTATTAGATAGGGATCAAATCTTAAAGAGCATCAATGTCAGGCCATGTATTAGCACTCTATAATTAGCTCTGTGCCAAAAGTCAAGGTTCATTTGGCTGAAATTTGCTTTCGTCTGCTTGAGAAGCTGAGATGAACATGAGCTGTTGCTCTCTATCTAAGCTCAAGCAAATCACGTTAGCCAGTCAAATCAGATTTGCTATTCTGCAACATCAAACATAGGTTTTCAAAGCATCACTTCAAGGATGCCTGACACCTTGGTCTGGCAGAGGAGTTGTCGGAGCCTTTCCGCTGATCCGCATCCACTTGGGTCAGGAAATCAACAACATTCAGCCAGTCTGCTGGTGAGTGTGAACTCGGGGATAGGCAGGGCGGTGGGGTTGGTCTAGGAGATATTTCAGAATGGGAAGAGAAGAGTTACTGACAAGTGGCAGCCCTTCATAATGACACATGTTTGATGGTTCACACAGCTCACCATCAGCCTCCATGGCCCACTGCTGTCACTGGGGGTCAAATGTGTGACAACGGGCTGCTGTTTGTGCTGCAGAGGCCTGCAGTCGGTTAAGGGTGGCTTGGTGCGGGCAAAAATATAGAGGTAGGGGCTGGAGTTGAAGGGAGGGGTGGTGTCAGGACTGCCAGTCTTTGTGTACAGAGACAGTGTTTTCCCACTCCCCATATACAACTTTGGCTTAGAATTTTCAGAAAACCTTTCATCAAAAAAATAAAGTTAGCTTTTTCTTTAATATTATATAGTTTACACATTTGATTGCAGAAAAAAATCTGGACAAGCAAATCTAAATAAAGGATGTCAATTGGGTGTCAAAATATAAAGGTGCAAACATTTTAAAACTAAAGAACCTTATCATTTAGAAAACTTTTGTTGTTACTTTTTTGTGCCTTAGGCCATAACTATAATTGAAATAAAGAGGAAGTTATTCATCACATGTGGCATATTCAACTTTTTTTTTATAACTTCTTACTTTTTCCTGATATTGGAGGTTTGTGAAGCATTTTTAACATCAACACAGAGCCTTCTGTGCCTTATTACTGTACGCTGCAATGTCTCGTTTCCCTTTTTCTTCTGCGGCATTTCTTAGAATCTGTAGTGGACTTTTGTTGCACACTACGGACCAATTATGCTCTTGAAAAAAACCAATAGCTGAACATTGTTCTGACTCATATACATGCTGGGAGTTGCAGAAAGGTGGCTTGAGCTTGTAAGGCTAATAGCAGGCGAGTAGGAGGAAGAGGTGCACAGACACGGTAAAAGGGCTGTAAGACTTACAGTGAGTGTAGGCGGATATCTGGGTCAAAATGTATGTGCGTGTGTGAGTGCACATTGTTTATGTGTGCTAACCCTGCTCTGATGAATGTGTGGGATGTGAGCTTCATGGTGGAGTCCCAGAGGCAGTCTGCCCAGGACCCTGACTGTTGCCTGAGGGTCTCCTGGATGCCTCTCTCTACCTGTCTCTAGTTTTTGCTCTCCTGATACTCAAGTTCTACAGAAAGAATATTCTTGTTCTGTCACATCTATGAACTTTCACAGACTGACGGAATATTATTTTTAAAAATGGCTTATACTTGAAAAATGAACTAGAATTATGATTGGAATATGACGTCTTACTTGGATTGTTAGTTTTGAATAAAAACGAAACTCATGTTTGTTTACATTTACATAAAAATATATGTATTAAGGCTTTGATTCTATACATTTTCAAGCCTTTAGAATTATAATGACAGCAAAGCACAAAAACCCATTTTTCTTTAAAAAATTGTGAACCGTTTTAATAATCACTCAATAAATAGACTCAAAAAACGGGTGCAACATGTATCAAAAGAGCAGTATATTTATGTGATTTTTGTCTTTTGAGCTTACAGATTGTGGAATAGGCAGTGTTGGAAATAAACGGGTTGTGTGAGAGGAGAGGGATGCACAGCAGAATGCGTGATGGAGCTGAGCAGCAGAGAGAATAAGGTAGTTTTGATCAGGAGTTTCTCTGGGATAATTGTCAGGATCTGCTGTTTGGGAGACGGCAGACGAAAGCGGAAATATGACAGTGGAATTTGTTGGGGAAACATGAAAATGTGTCAAACATCCATCAAACACAGAAATGCAATATTAATGGATCCTTCAAGAGCCTCTCTCATTTTCTTGCACAAACACAGACAGGTATTGTTAAAGTCTTTGCAAATCATTTCCCACGATGTCACTTTTTCACCGACGTCCTCTTGTAAGAGGACAACGCAGTCACCTAAAAGCATAGAAAATAAAATACAATTTCAGAATGAAAAATTTTCAAATAACCTCATGGTGGCACAAATAAATATTGCTTTTTTTCTTATTTTTCTTGTGTGTTTTTTTTTCTACCTTAAAATTTTTTTAATATTTTGGGTAATGTTTATCATTTCAAAAACACTCACAGACTCCATTCGTTTCAATTAGCCCTCCTTTGATCAACATAAGTTTTATCGCCATCAAAACTGAAAAATAAAATTGGATGCATATGTGAGTACCACCTGCATGCATTATTAAATAACACTCATAATGGAGATACAGATCATCAAAGGATGAGAAAATAAAAGTTCTCATGTTTTTCTTTTATTTTAATTTAAAAGGATACTGTTGATTAATTAGAGCAATCTGGCTGAGGACCTCCTGCCGTGATTAGACAACCTCTCCTCCTTCTCCCACTCACTCACTCACCCTCCCGCTTGCTCACAAAGACACACACCCACTAAGAAAACAAAACCACGCTAATCTTTCCAAGCCTGCGCTTTGTAGGTTGGGCCCGTTCATTATCAGGCCTCAGCAGCGGCAGTTTTTGTTGGTTTTAGCTTTGCATCCCCAATCAGCCGCTAACAGGAAGAGCTTTAATCAGGGTTTTAATACAGTGGTACAAGAGGTGGGCAGGCACATTGTGCAGGCCTGAATGGCTGATCAGAGGGGAGTCCCCTTGCGTTTCTTTACATTCACCTGCTGGGGCTTATTGGGTCTCTTTCTGAAAGAAAAGGGACGAGGGAAATGAATAAAGAACACAAGCAAAATGTGTGGGTCTGTTCAGCTAGCCTCGCAATGGGTTAATCAAGGAGCTACTTGTCATCTCCACAGACAGCTTTCTGCGTCTCTTTCCCATGCCAATTCAGACACATGGAGGAGCTGGGCTGAGGCGAACAACAGCAGGGCCATAACACAAACATGAGCTAATGATACACTACTCTAAAAAGAAAGCAAGAAACTGGAAGTGCTGGGAAAGAGGCGGGAAAAGCAATATGTGTTAAACACAAACTTAGGTTTAACAGTCGAAATCTTGGAGGGGGGAAAAAAAAAGTTGTACATAGTATAAACAGATTTATAAAGACTGCGTGGTGGAAAGTTATTTCGTCGAAAACAAACACAGCACAAGCAGGCAGAGTGGGCCTGCTCAGACTGCAGATGCAGATCCACAAATCATCTGCACAACTGATCCTTTGGAAAACACTGATATAGTTTTATTTGGGTTTTTCTGCTTTTATGCTGTTATTGGAATCTAAAAAAAAAGCCCTTCTTCAACTTAACTTGCAAAGATGATAAAAGTTTCAGCTGGATTTCTAGGATTCATTTAAAAAATCCTACTTGCTTTGCTAAGACTGCAGGGCCTGTCAAATGAAGCTCTTACGCCATCTAGTGGAGAGAGGGAGTATTTCATATGCAGAATAAGCGCGCATGTGTGTTACATGTAAATTCATCAAAAGTGTGTTGAATAGAGAGAAATAATGTATTTCTATTAAATTAGCCTCTTAATAAAAGCAATTAATATAGTCAATATTGACAACATTTAAGACTAAAGACTGGTAAATAGATATTTTTATTATGATAAAAACTAAAAAGCTTTTGTTTGTTTTGTTTAAATATTAATTGTACATTTTGCTTATCACTAATACTCCTAACAAATGGACCACAAGAGGGCATTGTTTAATCAGGATAATATTATGGAAAATTATGGAAAACTTGTCAGATTAAGAGTAAAAGAAAATGGCACAAACTGCTTTTTTGTGTGATAAAAGAAAAATTATTGACTTAATTTGCAACCTTTTTTTTAGTATTATTGTTTATTATAGACTGCTATTTTTTATGCACCAGTAACTACATTTGATTAAAACAGTTTTCCTTTCATTTATTTGAAACAGCAAATTCTAATTTACCGTTTAAAGAAAAAAAAAAGGAAAAAATCACCATAAATGAATTTTTCCTAAAACACTGAAAACGATCAAATCCCAGTTACTGAAAAATGACATTTGTAATCACATTTTTGTTCATATTTTTCTTGTCTGATTTCACTAAATGAGATAAACCTGAGTAAAGATCCAGAACAGCATTTGCCACCGACATGTTTTCAACCAGACGTTTGTGACATTTCCAGGATAAAATGCCTGCAATTTGTGCAGCACACAGCGCGCTTTAGAATTATGCATGTACTTTAAACGTCAAATTTGTCAGAGACAATGTAGACGTGTGACTAATGGCTGATCCACCTGACAGGGCTTTTTGTTGAAGTCCACAGGAAGTCCACAGGAAGCCTCCATCGCTCTCCAGCAGGGGCTGATGCACTTACAAGAATGCTCTCTAACAAAAGGGACGGCAGCAATTAGGAAAACAAAGGAGGGAGGGTGCCGATGATTATAGAAGGAGCACTTCAACGCCTGGTTGCTGCATTGACAATTAGAGAAGCCAGAAAGAGCGTCAGCAGAAAAGAGAAGCTCCTGCTGGTTCATACTTTATACATTATTTTTTCATAACACGACTGTGATTATTTCAAAACACAAAAACAATATTACATCTCTTAAATTAGTCTTCATTGTTGACAACCATAGGGGAAAACCTTTTTCTTTCTCCACGTTGGATTTATTTGTTGTTGTTCTTTCTTTGTTTGGCTGATGTCAAAACGTGAGAAAAAGATACAAATTAATGTTTGCCTTTAATGTCTAATTAGTGTGTAAAATGTAAAACACGTGTTTTGTTAATATAAATCAATAAACTTTGCACTAAAAGCAAATATCACTTTAATTTCATTTATTTAACTTTCGGCAGCTTTAGTGTTCATCAAAAGTAATTTATTAAAAATTTGGGGGGTCAGCAACTTATTCATGAGGAATTTTACTTATTTATTTTACTTATTTTTGCTCTAATTTAGTTACAACCTTTATTCAAACAGCTTTATTTTTTAATGTCTTTTTTATTGTATTTCTTTACATCCTGCTCTCTATCATCTTTCTTCTTTGCCTAAATTGTTTCGGTTGCTTAGCAACTAAAGGCTGATCAGACACCCATCCCCCAATTTTAATTCTTAGTCTAAATTCGGGCAGCATGTCCTAATTATATTAAGATGCAGTAACCCCTGCGTGAAGGAAAACACGCGGACGTATGTAACCTCGCCAACACACGTGTGTTTTCTGATAGATATTTATGAATTTTTTGCATAGAAAAATGCTGTGAGCAGTAAATAAAATGGTAGGATGGGTCCTTTTTTCTTTGATAACGATGGTGCGTTTAGCATATTCATGCAAAAATTATGAATGAACTTTATTTTTTTGAATACAAAAAAACAACAACAGTAGGGGGTTACTACACAAGAACACATTCTTGTTAAATGTGTAGGATGCAAAATAAAATTCACTTTTCTGTCTAAAACAGGTGAGGCTCATTTAACTGTGTGATTTCACCCACCGATGGTCTGTTTTCTTTGGATATTTTACTCTGATATAACAGGTTGTTTAGAGGAACTTGTATTTTTTTTCCCTGAATGACTGCACTTTCTTCTTTGAAATTCCCATCAAAACTACAGTTTTGTGAGTGATGGAGCACAATGTGTTTTCACCCCCCCACCCCCAAGTAATTCCGATCTTACCCAGCCATTTACAAATAGGCATGAGAGACTCTTCTAAATAAAATTAATTTTAAAAAAAAAAGAAGCACAAAGCCCTTTTTCAGCGCTTGCTTTGGCTTCAAGGTAAAGTTAAAATGGGTCATCAAATTTCATCCAATTCTTAAAGGTGTGACTGTGGAAGAGAAGTGTGTGTTACAGAGAACCAAGGACAGCTGGATTTGCTCCGAAGAGCGCGTTCATTCTGCTCTCCCTAAAGCTATAGCTTTGATTGAACACTGAAATGAGTGGAAATGTCACAAATCTCTGCCAGAGCCCTGGAAATGAAAGCTGGCCTTGGGGTTCTGAGGTTTCCATTAAGGCTGTGCTTAGCATGTTCTGTTAAGTGTGGTAGGAGTGCATCTAAAATCCAATATTATTATGTGTTTCTATGCACTCCAGCAAATAAATAAATAAATGAAATAACCCTGCGAAACACCTCAACCAGGGAAATGAGGGGAAAGAGGGAATTAGACCCTAACAGGATTGAAAGAAAATAAAGAAGAAGGTCAAAGTCTAAATTAAAGCTGCAAAACTACAGCCAAAATAATTGCAATCATCACTTGAAAAAAATTGTTTTGCAATGTTCTGTTTAGAAAATAAATGTTTAAATTATTGATTATGTTGCGAATCATTAGGAAAATGAATGTGTTTGTAGCTGTTTATCAAAAATAATGCAATATTGTATTAGTATTTCTTATAATGCCCAGATATGGAACTGCGGCCTCCCTTGCTCCTGTGTACCCCTCCATCTCTCAGGTAGCCACAATTTTTCTATTGCAGGAAAGCGACTGTTGTGTTTAGTATTCGCATCACGTAAAGTGGGTCTGTGTTCCTTATTTAGTTCTGTACTGTACAGCTGGGGAGCTGTCCAGCATGCGGTGGCGGTATGCAAATGAGTGCGGATTTGAATGAAGATGGAGGTAGACACAAAGCTCAATTAGAGAGAGACGGCGGGGGAGCGTTGAGCGTCTGGATGGGGCGGGGGAAGGGAGGAAAAGCGTTTGCCTGGCTGCTTTAATGCCAACATTAGACCACCGTACGGACACAAAGCAGGGCGCAGAATGCATCGCACAGGTAGACCCCCCGAACCAACAGGCTGACCTCTGAGAGGGCGAGAAAACGCCCCCTCATCAACATCAGAGAGGGCGGGTGAGGCCACCATAGGTGCCTTCCAACTTCCTAAAACTCTAATGAAGGAGATACACTTTTTTTTTATTCTGGTACATAGAGTAGTTCACCTGGCTGCCCCATGAGCATCCTCAGTGGGGTCACCCATTTGCATTGCCACTCTAGGTTGCTATGGCAACCACACCACCACAATGTTTTTAGGTTGTTAGTTGTTGGTGCACCAATTTGAGATTTATTATTCGATGAAACTTATTGATCAGAGCTGTGGAGGTTTTACGTTTAGCCTCGTCTGCACTGTCAATGTTTCCGTAACTTTGCAAAATATCTGGGAAGGCTTCCATAAGCTGCTGAAATACTGACGGGAGGGCCGATTGCGGGATGGGACTAACTTCATCAGGCAGCTCTAATGTGATCTGGTAATGCCAAAGTCGGATTTTCCATTAAAATGCTGCCTGTCAGACTCTATACGATTCAAATTTACTCACAAGATGGTATTCCTTTGATAAAAAAAAATATTCTAAACCACCAGATACTCGTCACACACAGAACAATCAACTGCAGTGTGCTCACATTCAAAGAATAAGAGTCATTCTGCAGAGTTCAACATTTAAAGAACGCAGTCAAGAAAAAAAAAAGATGGAACACGAGACTAAAAGCTTTAAATGAGTCATCACACTCCAAATGATGCGAAATAGCAGGTGGAAAGGTGCCCGACTGTCAACAGCAACCGTGCACGCACACGCAGACAGAAGGGCGCGTGGACGTGCGTGTGCACGTGAGCAGACAAGTGCGCAAACATACAGTAAACGCTGCAAAGGTGTCATCAATAATGCATCAGCGCTTCATGTTTATGCAATTCTGAGGGCAACCCGAGCCATGTATACGGGCGAGAGCCGTGCTCGCAGCAACTGCACCTCACGTAATAAGGCGTTTGTCTGTCTGTCAGCTCAGACGCACGCGCCGCATCTCTGTGTGGAAAGATTAGTGTTATTTCTTAAAAAAAAAAAAAAAAAAAGAAAAGTCTTCAGTACATACCTGTTAAAGCACTATTTCTTTGATTTTGGTTTATGCAGGCTTGAAGGGCTTCATGATAACACGGCACTAAGGCGGCACTGATATGCAAATTATCAGCTCCAGCTGAATGCTAGGGCATTTATTATTCATAAATTACTCATGTTTATGCAAATTACGGTATGCGGAAACACTAGTGGTGGCGGAGTGGCTCTGGCTAAAACATACTGTCTGTGTCTGTTTGAGACCATCTACTGGTACAACGTAACAATAGCAAACAAAACAAAATAAGGATGTTTGTACTTCAAATTGTGTTTCAAAATGATTAAGAGGGCATTAGTGAGTCCATTACATTTAATTATTCAAATTTTGTTTAGGTGGTAAGACTTCTAGGTCAATATTAAAAGAAAAAAAAATGCTTTCAACCTCAAGAATTTGTTTGTCCTATTTATATTGGCAGCTGCCGTTAAAAATAAGTCTGAGGTAAAATGTATGCGCCTCAATATTTCTTTAACTTTATATTACACAAACATAATTATAAATGAGCTTAAATAAAATGCAAAATTGAGGATTTTATAAGGAAAATTCATAGCGCGCACTAACACAGGAAGCACGGTAAATGCGTCATCAACAAGGGTCCGCATTACGTAAATACCGCGCGACGTCCAGCTCCTTGGGGGGGAACTACACACAGCTCGATTAAACTGCTTTTACTCTACGCTGATTACTTTAATCGTTGAAGGATTTTCGTGTGGTAAAACACATGAAGCTACTTTAGGATTATGTTGTGGTTTTAACTCTCGTAAATCAGAAGCCGCCATGTATCACAACAGCTCTCAGCGAAAGTACTGGATCTTCAAAAATGAGACTGAACTAGAGCAGAAAAGATGCAGTGCCAATGAGGCATTTCGTAAAAAAGTCATAGAAAGTGGAAAGGTAGGAAGCATTCTTTTACCCATTTTCAAACGTTTAAAGTAAAGGGTGGAAGGGGAAAAAAACGCGATCTTCTTTTTTAAACATTTCTTTTAAATCAGGCAGGTATGTATGAGTCCATGTTCTTGAAACGGAACGAAGAAGACGTTTTATTCCGCCATTATGAGAGGAGACTCCTGGACTTCTGCAGCGCTTTTAAGCCTCCAATGCCCAAGTCTGTTGTGGTGCGTGTGTGGTTTATTTTGTTCATGGCTACAGACAGACGCGACTACTAACTCTTACTGGAGCCCATCTTTTTTCTAGGGCACAGCCATCATGTACTTCAGGAGGTTCTACCTCAACAACTCTGTTATGGAGCACCACCCAAGGATCATCATGTCAGTGGCTGTCACTTAGAAAGGATAAGACTCATAATAAACATTCGGTTCAAAGATGCAAGTGGTTCATTATAAAAGTTTAAATGCAAATGTAATGTTGCTGCAGGAAGATATGAACTATTCCATGTGTTCATATATTACAAACATGCATGTACATTTCCAGCTGTTGACGTACCTTCTTGTCCAGGCTGACGTGTGCATACCTGGCCTGCAAAGTGGACGAGTTCAACGTGTCCAGCACCCAGTTTGTGGCCAATCTCCTGCATGAGACGCCAGCCGGACAAGAACGGGTTCTTCAACAAATCCTGGAGTATGAACTGCTGTTAATCCAACAACTCAGTTTTCATCTCGTGGTCCACAACCCCTACAGACCGCTGGAGGGTTTGCTCATCGACCTTAAGGTTTGTACTTTACAGAAGAGAGCTGAATGTCACGCCAGAACACCAGTTTTTAACCCGTGTTCTTTGTCTTTTAGACTCGCTATCCTGCACTGGAGAACCCAGAGTCACTGAGGAAGAGTGCTGATGACTTTCTGACGCAGGCGGTCATGACAGATGCCGGACTGCTGTGTTCTCCCTCTCAAATCGCTCTGACAGCTATTCTGAATAGCGCTTTAAGAGCTGGACTCAGCATGGAAAGGCAGGTTTGCTTTAGTCTTAACAACAATGTGAAATTAAACGAATAGAGTTACAAATGAGGTTTTGCAAGTAGAAAACTTGGAATTTAAATTGAAAAGGTATAAATTATTTTGAAAAGAAATGGATCAATATTGACAAATATTTTGAAAAGAATTCTCTGAACATTTCCTCATCTTAACTCTTTTTCAGATATTTCTAAGTTATAAGCTCAGTTGGTGCAAAAAAGTTTCTTATTTATTCATTTATTTTTAAACTAAACTTACTTTCCTTCCCCAGCTACCTGACTGAGTGTTTGGGACTGAAAGAAGACAAAGATTCCCTCTCAAAGATGTACGACTTAATGAGGCGTAAGTCAACTTGCACTTTAGTGTAACACCACTAGATGGCGAAGTTGTGCTGTTATTCCTGTGTGATGTTTTGAATTCATGCGTTTGGAACATGCAGGGACAAAGAGCCTCCTCAAGAAGTATGAGCTCCCCCAAGCAGAGGAGGTGAACGTTTACAAACAGAAGCTGGAAAGGATTCATGCAGAGTTTAGCAGTTCAAGCAAGTAAGAACACAAAAACACACAGGAGCTCTTTTAAGTCAGGATTTCAATCTTTGAACATTGTCCCAGAATGAGTCAGTCTGTGATTGCTGCTGCAGTATTTACCCACAACACTAGTGACTGAGAACAACAATCCACTCGTATGTAGTAACCGTTTATTTCAGCCAGGTTGTTGTATCTAAGATGCAAAAGGTTCAGTATTGGGTAGAAAAATAAAAATGAACACATCCTCGTCTGTTGTATGAAACCCCTACATCAGTGGCACAGCTGATGAGTCGCCTCGGCTCATCTGTCAACACTCGGTGAGGTCCGTGGTATCTTTAAGTGCAACTACAGTAAACAGTTTGGTAAACTATGACAGGCACAGATCCAGACATTGCAGCTGCTTGAACATGAAGGGAGGCAAACAAAGGCGACCCTTTATGACTTTGAAGTGTAGAAATCCGTGCACGGCGGGACTTTTCAGGGTAATTCCATAGGAAAACAGTCAGAGCAGAGGTGTACTCAGAGGCTTGTAATGGAGGAGAAACAAGGAGCTACAAGAAATCCAGGCTTTCATTGACATCAAAGGCATAAATGGGGTTTAGGGGATGGTTGTTAGAGCAGCATATACATAGGCCCAAACATTGTCGCCGTATCCATCCAGGGTTAACGCATGCACAAGGCAGGCTACAGGTGTATACTACGAACCTTTAGACTAATCTCTGCTCCGCTATATACTACACAAACACTTCTTTACAAGCCTAAGTAGGTAATAACAGACAAAAGCAGCGTAGAAAAAAAGCAGGAAGTGGTTTGGGTGCTGCAAGCAGGTTCATACATGAAGACAGTAACCGATATAAATAGTTTGGAAGAAGAGAACTTTGTCAAACCAGAGGATGTCTGTGAGCAGAAATGGAGTTAAGGCTTGTGTTGATTCGTTTCTTTTCTTGGTAAGAGGTGCTATGTTTCAAATCCCTGATGACAGCAGAAAAATGCTACGTCAGTGTCCAGAACGTCTCCAGTCTCTGGTCATGTGACCCAAAGTTACAGCAAAGTGTCCACTGGTTAGAGCTGTCCAACGCTTTCAGTCCGTGTCTCAGATCCTCCCGTTTGAGGTCTTCAGTTCAAAGCTCAGCACACTCGAGGGGAGAGGGGGAAGAACTTTGGAAAGACGGCATTAAGATATGCAGCAAGTGGTTTTCCATGAAGTCCTATTGAATTCTTTTTTTTTACCGCCACATGCTCTCAGTACAAACTCTAATTAGTCTTCGGTTGTGTACCTCTCAGAAAGAGGCCTCACTTTGGCTGGTTTTCGCTCTGACTACCCCATTCTCAGTAGGAAGTCTGCAAAACTCACATTACCTGAATGGCAGCAGCCAGAGACATGATGGTGCACTCTGTCCTGCAAGATAAAGCGGACATGTTTGTGAAAGGTGCAGGCTAACAGATCATTCATGGCTGCTATGGACATGCTTTTGTGAGCGCGGCGATTGCTCTGCATGTACAGCATGAACTAGTCTAAATGAAATGGAATAGCCTAAAAGCTATTTCCTACAACTAAACAGGAAGAGACATAAGGAACTACTTCTAGTAACGGATGTGATGAGGATGCTAGAGGTTTGGCTGGAGACGTTTGGGACCACACACACACACACACTCAGAGTTCACCAGCAGTGATGTCTAACACAGCTTTGAATGCTCACCAAACTATGTTTGCAGTAAACGAAAGAAAGGATATGAAGACGACGGCCATGTAGCCAAAGAGGCACGACTAGAAGAAGAGGTGGGGCCAGTTTTGTGTGCAGTTAAATATGCATCAAGCCCAAAAAAAGGGTTAGGGTTAGGGTTTTAACCTTTGCTTCATTGCAGGAATGGACTGATGAAGATCTCTTATGAGGATTACGCAACTGTGGCATCAAATATTCACTTTTTTTATATAACCTGATTCTATTAGTGTTAGAATTTGTTTGTTGGTCCTTTGTTTGCACGAAGAATAAAGTTTTTTCTTAATCGATTTTTATGAATTGTGTTCTTTATAACGTAGTCGCACAACACCGTTGGCACACATTCCTCTGCGTTTGTTGAGGGGACAATAAACGAGCCCATAAATCTACTTTACAAAAACAGTTTAATAAGTGCATGCAAGTCTATTACAGTCTGTACTCCAAAATCTGTAAACACTTATTTTACTTGGTTTCTCTGATTGTGTGTCCTGTCAGAGAAAACAAAAACAAAAAAAAATCACCAGCTGATACAATGAAGTAGAGCAAACAAAAACATTGCATCTAACTTGTATACTCATGATCCCAGCAAGAGAATTTATTCATATAAAATAACCATATTTCTCTGAAAGAATTTGTTCCGATCTAGAACACAAAGGAAAAGAACAAAAGCTTTTCTTTTCTCCCCCCTTTGCAGATGACATCACAACCTTTAAAATGAATCGCGCTCTAATTACAGTATAAAAAGCATCAATGCTAAGAATCCAGTTACCATCAAATAGGACTGAGAGAAGGGCTTTCTCTGTCGCTTTCCTCAAACTGAGAACGTCGGGAGCCTCTGCTCCGGACAGCTGTGCTGACAAAACGCAGAGGAAACCAAGACGCCTTAATAGTTTACCTCTTCATGAAGGGAAGTAAATTGACAAAGTTAAAAGTCCACGCAGGAAAATATCTTAAACATAAAAGTGCTGTCACACTTGTTTATTTGTTTGTTTTTCGAGTACTGCACTGCTTGTTATTAACTGCTGATGTTGCATAGCTCTTTTGTGTTGAACGAGACATGATGATAGGTGGGGATGGGCGGGTCGGTCATGATGGGAGGACTGGTGGATGGGTTGCCATGGTGATGAAGGTTGGGCATGCTAGGTCTCTGGGCTGCACTCCGGGCGACGTAGGTAGATGGCATGAGGAGGAATGCAGTACTACCTGTTACTGTTGGACATGGCATACTGAGCTTGCTTCTGCTGGAGGAGCTCTGTGATGGCCAGCAGCTTTTTCAACACATGCTGAGGAGACCAGAGGGGAGTTAAAAAGCTGGGAAAAAGAGAACAAATACCCCAAAAATCAACATTCAGAAGGCTTGACTCTGACCTGCTGTGCGCCCCTCTCATTACTTAGGGTGCGGAGCTCATCCGAGTGTGCGACACAGACCTCGTGCAGCGCAGCCAGGTCTCGGGGCAGGTCTGTCCTAAAGTGCTCTGTTGTCTCTGGGAGTTCAGGAACGTTCTACAAACAACAGGGATGTTTGCTGTATTAAATGATGATCCGGCTAAGGCAGGAGTCTGCAACCAAATGTGGCTATTTCAGCCCTCTGTGGCTTTTAAGAAAAGGCTAATCATTTGAATAAATAATGGGCTTGCAGTTTTAATGCATTCAATAACTCAGCAAAATGATAAACACTTTAAGTTTTAAGTGCATATTCTTATCTCCTGCTGTACAACAGTGTCAAGTTGCTGTTCAGAGGCAAAGTCCCTAGATAACTGTTTACATGTATAGATAAAAAAAAATACATTCTACACCAAAGTTGTCATATTTATGGTTGATAGCAAAAGTAGAAAAATTCTAAATGAATAATAATAACCAAAGCTATAATAATAGAAGAGACCAACATTTTTCTCACAAGTACATCTGCTGCAGCAGGAGGATCTTATTTGACACAAAGTGTATTTTATTTTGAAAGGGACTATTCTGTCAAAAATGAGTTAACATTGTTGGATATAGAAAAACACAACACTGATATATTTCAATTTTTGTACATTTTTAGAAGCCAAATTTTAAAAATGACACTTTACACTAAGCCAAAAAAAGTGTATTTTTCTAAACATAGAGGTGGAATTTGGTGGCTCTTGCTGGGTTTTGGTCAATGAGAAACTGGACCCAAAAGCTCATTTAGCATTAAAGGTAGCTGACCCCACTTAAAGATTATCTTTAATTCTGGATTCACTTTTTGTCAGCAACAGATTGAAGGCTCTAATTATAAAATGAAAAAACAAAACGACTTACCCCCAACTCATCCAGAAACATGATCATCCGTTGCTTATTGCATTTGATGAAAGGGTTCACACCCTCCATGTAGGGTTCCTGTAAAAAACAATTAACAGAAAAACAGTTTAGTTGACATATCTATGAAGACTCATTCATCCAGGTTGGTTCCATTGCAGTAGGTTTAGGGGTTGTCATCTGGACTTGGTTTATTTGACATAGTTATGATGCTGAGACCTACAGTTTCTCGGTTTGTACCTTAGCACCAAACTCAACAAGGTTTGCCAGATTCTGGACAGACTTGGCCACCAGTGTGAGTGTCCGGGCTGCTGTTGATGATGGAGGGTCTGCAGACAAGCATCAGAAAGTGAAAACATGCTTCATGTGGCAGCAGAACTTTGTGGTTTTATATAGACACCCACCGTCAATGATGTTGAACATCCGGGGGTTAAGGATGGCGGGGCAGATCAGTCTTAGAAAGACAAAACCACTTGAAGAAAAGAAAAAAAAAAAAAACAACATCATGAGGTTAACCGACGTGCAACAGCACATTCTAGAGACAAGTGATAGTAAAAAAAACAACACTAAAGCATGAATACAGACCATCGGTGACAACAATTAGAGTGTTGGCATACTTTCCAACAGTCAGCATTCACACAAGTTCATCCCAATGCTGCAAAAATGTGAAAGTATAAATGCAATGACACCCCCAACACCAATAAGCTAAATTCCTAGAAACACTTGAAGTGTCAAAGTTTCTACTATTGTGGTCCCTCAATATTCTGAGCTTCACCTATGGCAGCCTCGCTGTTTCACCAATTTCTTTCAGTGTGTTTGTGCGTGCTCTTTTTTTGGTGGATATTACCTTTAGTGTTTAGTTCGTTTTTAGAGCTCAACCCCCACGACAAACTAAGGACCGCAGTAATCAATATAAACCCTTTTGACAGACTTTCATTTCTTTAAGAATGTTAGAACTAGTTGACAAAGAAAGAAAAGGATTCAAAGTAGACTTGAATGTAACTGAAATATTTAGCACCAGAAGCTAGTACTGCGTTTACCTAAATCTAAGATGGGGTTTGGAGCCAACTGTTTTCCATTTGACTACAAATACTATAGGAATAGTGAGAAAGTGTACTTTTCCCTGTTACCTCACAACCCTCGTCCTCATGGTGGTGTTCGGCCACTTTCGTTGCACAGATTTCTGCAAGCAGCCGTAGATGAAACGCAAAGTACTGTAGGAGAGAGTAAAAAGAAAACGTTTGACCTTAAAAGGGCCATTACAAGTCCCTAACAAACATGGGATTTCCTTGGCTTACGGTGGCAGGATCTCAGCAGCCAGGAAGATCTTTTCTACCAGCTCTGACAGGATGTTGAGGAGATGTGCGAGGTTCAGGTTCACATCTTCATTCTTTTCCAGTTTTGAGGGATTCAACTGAAATTGCAGAGACAATCAAGTAAAACAGACGTGTTAACTATTTTTGGGGCAAATACCGTCTTACTTTTGGGCTAGAGTTTGTAGATTCATGCTTAAGAAATAATTGAACTTAATCAGTGGATGCAGTCTATGTGTTAGTTAGCAGATTGAAAGCCTCACACCTCACAGGACTGTTTACTCTCCATGATCTTGAGGATGGTATCTTTGAGCGCGTGGAGGACAAAGGGCGTGGCCGTAGCCTTCATGTATTGCTCCATCAGCGTGCTGGCCAGTGTTGTTGCTCTGAACAATGTGGTGGCCTCATCTGATGATGATGATGATGATACACAAGCAGAGCTCGACTCACTCAGAATTAAAAGATACAACTTTTAGAAAGGATGCAGTCGTTATCAAAACTATCTTTTTTTTTCTTAATAGCTAAACTCTGGAGAAAAGCAATAAAGGAACATGTTAGGATAGTATTGTTTGTTTCCAGAAAGCTTTATTGATATTGTTTTCTTAGCAGCAATAGAAAAAAACCAGGGATGAGTTCTGATAATGATGTGTGCCAATAGATATTCCATTTCCTTCCGCGTAAAAAGAAATACAACAATACCTCAAGGAAGAAAGTGTTGGATTTTTATTCCACCTTTAACCTCTAACTTGTTTTGTGAACAATGTTTTGTGTCCAACAGACCCCAGATAGAAGCAGTGATGCTAAAATGACCATACAAAAGAAACCATCCCTGCATGTCTTACCTTCCATGTTAATCTCTCTGTCATTCAGCGTCCTGAGTAAAGGGGCTTCAGCTTTCTCATGTCTGAAGATCCGCAGGAGGAGGCTAGCCAGTAAGCTGCGGTCCTGACCGCACACGTGCGCCAAAGCATAGATGACGTGGAAGTCTTTCTGTAAGATCATCTGCATAGAACCAAACAATACACTGTGAGATCCCTGATGGCAGAGGCAGAAATCTCCCAACAGTTCTTGATTTGAACGGAACCTCCTTGAGGTCGCTGTACTCCTCCTCCGGCATGATTTTCTCCACAGAGTAGCGGGCGCGTACACGCAGGGAGCCCGGCTCGATGCCTTTGAGGGGAATGTGGGAGCTGAGGGGGAACCATTCGTCAATCATCTGGCCCTTCTGCAGACGGTTTAGCTGGCAGCGCATAAATACTGCAGGACAGACCAAAAAAAAAAAAACTGACTTATTGACGGGGAAAAAGAACAGTGTGTAAACTCGATTTGAAACGTACTCACAGATATCTATTTCTTTGCTCTTCTTTGTTTTGTTGCTCAGGCTAATTTCAAATCTATTGATTTCACCAGACAAATCACTGGAACAACAGAAACACATTTCATTAGATTTGTGCTCATACAGATAATGTCAGCTCAAGACACGGCAGGTTTCAGAGAAATCAAAGTACCACACTTCACTGGGAACCAAAGACAAGAACAACACCTACTCAAAAATGAATTCCTCAGTGAAGACGGGATTCTGGCCCTCCCTCGGGTGCGTCTTAGCAACCTGGACGTTGTTCAAGTAGATGTTACAGTAGGGGTTGGTGAAATGCTTCACTGGTAGCTTGTGGGCCTCCTCCACATACAACACCAGGCTGCTCACCTACAAATAAGACGGCATTGAAATAGAAGAAAACATATTTAAAATAAGGATAATGAAGTGTCAATCCACATCCTTAAACATTAAATTAAACATTTTGATTAAAAAAACATTTCATTACAATTATGACATTGATATGCTTAGCTATAATTGTTCTACAACTCAGTCCAACAGTCCGTGTTGTCAATTAGCGATTTTCCTTGTAAGGACAATTCTCGGGCATGCAAGTAGTAATGTAGATAGCTGGTAGCTCTTGTCCAAAAGTTGACATTCATTCATTACCTTAATTAAAATCTAACCAATGAGAATACAGTGTATGGCATTTTGTTTATTTTTAGTTTTATTAAACTGCTGTGAGCATCCAGAGACAGGAATTTTGAAACAGATTTTTTTAGCCAAAGGCAGGTTTGGCAGTAGCTTGCTGCTGTCAGAGCCAACCCCCCTGCACCCGAACCATTTGAAGGTTTTGCATTTAACCATGTCACAGGGAACACGAAGCAGACTCTTGACAGACGTACCTGTCTGAGCCTTTTGTTGGAGGTGTTTACAGTGGTTTTTCTTAAGTTGGTACAAAAAGTCTGAAGGCACTTCATCCAATCCTGCAAAGACAAACACACTTACAGTTCTTCAAAAAGACCCCAAAAAGATTCTGGTTTCTGCCCCATTTCTAACGGAGCCCAAGAATGACAAGAAAATGTCCAACAGGGTTTTTGTGTTCGAAAAAAAAAACGAAGCACTCAAAGAGACGACAGAACTCTGAATGGACATGTGAACCAGAAGACAAAGGTTTGATTCCTTTACGGTGCAACACATTGAAATTAAAACATTACCTGAATAAATACATCTTAAAAAAAAGCTTTAATTAAATAAAGCCCACATTGACGCCACAAGGACAGTTCTATTCCCCACTGAGCATGTTTAGGCTTGTTATATAGAAGACAGAGGGGGATGTTGGGTAATGCATCACAATTAGATTGCCTTTAACCTTTTCAGAGTCTTTGAGGTCACATAGCAAATATGCAAACAATGTATTGCCATTCAAAATTATATTGCAACTATATTTTAATGTCAGAATAATACATTTAGTTTAAAAATGCATTTCTTAGAATTTAAATTGAAATATGTTTTAATTATACAGCTTACAGCATACTGTAAATGGAGATTAATTGAACAAAGGCTGACAGTTTTTTTTGTTTTGTTTTTTTTAATCAGCAAGTCAACAAATGAGTGAAAGAAAACTGCGGTCAGGTTAAAATAACCACTGCAGTGGTTACATTCTAAAAGCTGATGCACAAAAAGGAGAAATCAGTCTCATTACCTGTGCCTGTTCTGGAGTTTCTCCTGCAAAGTAAAATATGTACTGCTCCTCACTAAAATGCTGGACAACAATCTGGAAACAGTTTGGCCTGAAAAGTTAAAAAAAAACAAAAGAATAAAGGATATTAGGTTTATATGTGTCAAATGCTAAAAGAATTTTCTTCAGTGTGGTGTCCATGAAGCTGCTGTCACTCAAAATGCAAAGATGAGTGGACTTTACAGCCAATGTTTGATGTCCCACCTGCCAAACAGACTGTCATGCACACAATACACGGAGCACACACTTAGGTCAATCAGCCCTTTGGGTTTGGTGGCTCTCTTCTCACTTTCGAAATAGATGAGCTGTGCATCGTTACCTTCCAGGATGAAGTAAAGGTTCTTCCACCTTTTGCCTTTGCCTGAAGATGAAGGGGGGAAATTAGGCTTCTGACTGACATGAACAAAATGAGAAAATTCTGATAAACACTGTCTGGCTAAATAAACAAATGAAGAAAAATCTCCACAGGGATTGTATTAAGCAGAAAGGCAGAAGCCCCCCCACTGAAAAAGTTTTATAGTGATTAATATGTCTGCTAAACATTAGGTCAACTGACAACATCAATTAAATAAATGCCAACGTTTTTCCATTAACTGAGTTTTTTTTTTTCCCTGATGGCTTATTCCAAGATGAGATTGCTAGGATTCAATAATAGCTACAGGATGTCCAACAAAATTAATGATTTCTGTTCGCCAGGCAGTGTAAATCATCAAAGCCCAGAGGCTACAAAAGCTTTATTGTAAGTGCTGGAGCAGACAGAGGTCATAGATACCTTTGTTGAACAGGAGGTAGCCTTTCTTCACAATGTTTTTGTAAAAAGCGTCTTTTGTTTTCCGTCTTATAGTGTTATAAATTTCTCTGCCATCCACTGTGTCAGTAAGCACTTGTTCCTGGTGCTACAGTAGAAGCAGATCAAAGGCCATTAGAGAACCACCAATGCGTAACTCGTTCAATGCGTAACTAACATCGCCTAAAGCAAGACATTGAAGAAACAAAACAAAAAAATGTACTACTTTCTTCAAAATAAATACAAATGTTAAAAGCCAAATATTAATCTGCTTTTTGGCTCATTCAACAATTTCTTCATGTCTTGAAAAGAGCTGCACTAACTAAACTTTCCTCTTAATAACTCAAAAGGAAAAATGGAGCATTAAATTCAGGTTATGTAATGATGAATAACTGTGTGGAACCATGCATACCTGAACTGAAACGGGCTCTTTCAGGTTGTAGCCCTCAACTATTTGTTCTTTTTTGTAATGGTCGATGATGTCATCAACACTAAAAACAAGAGAACAACACAGTTGAAGCTAATGTGTGATCCACAGGTTTTAAATGGTACGAAACATTGAAATATACATTGGTGCTGATCACCACACACCTGTTGTAGTATCTCCCACCCATCATGTACTGATTGGTGGGTGTGGGGGAGATTTTAAACCTTTGGATGTTTTCATTGGTGCGAAAAAAGAGGGAGTAATCTCCGGGAGTGTTGTCAGATGGCCGGACGAGGAAACTGGACACCTGACCAACTACAAGAAAGCAAAAGATAGGTGGGTTTTGTGAATAACCCGATTATTTCTACTCCATAGAAATGGAGACAACAGTACCTGTCATCAGAAGGTTGTAAGCCTCTTGTTTTGTGATCTTTCCATGATACCAGCTGGAGATGCAGGAGAAAGATCGGATGAAATGAAGACAAATTAGAACACCTACCACAACTAACCATGTCAATTCCAAAAAAGGACCATCTAGAAGAACTTTTCTAGATACTGCTTACACATCTAAAATATAAAGATGCAGCTTATTTAAAGAGGAACTCTCATGGGTTTAAAATGTTTTTTTTCTATAGAAGTAACAATTATTTACCCCCTTTTATCTCAAAACTGCAGTTGTGGTTCATTTTCTTCTTAAATGGCTTAGCTAGACAGCGTTCACAACTTTCAGAAGATGGCTAATAAAAACAACCAGCAGAGGATAAAAAGACTGAAAAATACTAATGATGAGGGAACCCAAAGAACTGGACAACACACGAACAAGGATGTCAGCAACCACTCCTGAGATATCTAGATCGTACAGAGTCATGTCATTTTTCTAAATGTGGGTTTTTGTTTTGTTTTTGTTTTTTAAACACAAAACGCCAACAAGGTCACAATCCAGCTAAAGGTGAGAGCACCATCATTTTGTCTGAAGTCCTATCCACTTTTAAATAAAATAGGTAAAAAGTTAAAGTTAGTTGATCATAGCTCAACTTAAAGAGGTAGGAAAAAGACAAAAGAAAAAAAAGACAACAGCTAAGCAGAGACACTTCCTAGTCATTTAGCTTACAGTTTTCCCTCATGTGGATCCTCCTCCCGGCCCTGCAAGACATCAAAATATCAGTCTTCAAACGCCTTCACCATTACATTTGGATATAGACTCCTGTTTACTTACCACCTCCTCTACCAGATCTTCCACGATGAGCCCTTGCTCCTCTGTGCGAACATTAGTTACCCACATCCAACCATCTTCTAGTTCATTGTGAACGATAAACATGTCCCCTTTCAGAAAGCTGGTGGTGAAACCAAAATAGCATGAGGACAGCTGACGGCAAAGCGTCTTTATTAATATTATGCATGAAAACACACAGTTACCACGCTGCATCTCTGTGAATGCAGTCCTTAATAGAAAATTAACTTTTACTACCACAGCATTACCAGCAGGTGTCTCCCCTGACCTGTTTGAGGTAAACGCTGCATAGCTGGCTGCACAGTGAAACCTCACTTACAGGCAGAGGGCTGAGGTTTGGTTAAAGCAGATGTTTATTAGATTAAAAAAAAAAAAACCAGGACTAGCAGGACTCTTAAGTAAATATGTCTACTATAGCTTGATGACTGAGACAAAGCTGTTTTTCAACAAAAAAGTCAGATGATGTGCTTTCCAGGCTGTGGTAACATTCCATTAAATTAAAGGGAACGAGCTGTATATATTTTTTTGTTTTTGTTTTTTTTCCCTGAGCAGTGGAGGCAAATACTTTATTTCCAAGCACGGCTTATTTATAGTGTTTCTCTGTGTCTGAGAGACTATGAATCATGATATTACTTAGGAGAAAAATGTGGGTTGGAAATGAGGGCCTTATCTGCCTGTTGGAAAAAAAACAACACACTGCACTTTGTACTTTTACACAAAACCTACCTGATCTCATCGGTATCTGGCACTTTGGTGTATGGGAGTATCGCCCTGACTCTCCTCCGGTCTTCTACAGGCTGTGAAGTCACACAAAAACCAAAAGTGTTTACATTCAAAAACATTCACGCAGTTTCTTTATTGCTTCATTTTATGAAGAGTTCAACAACACTCCCAGGCAGATATTAAACTATCATTTAAAATGCTGTTTGCAGTAATCTCTGCCATATCTTAAAACAATTTAGACACTGCTTATGGGCAACAGATTGCAAAATATAAATGGAAAAAAATAATAAAAATGCAGCTTAATGGCAAAGACACTAAAAGTTCTCTTTGGATTGTGTCAAAAAGGAATCCAATTCAATCATTCTGTAAACCCTGAAACCTTTTTATACAACAAAAAAAACACAAGATTTCATTGAAATATAAAAAACTTCCATTGCTTGTTAGATTTGACATGTTTTACTCTTCAGCTTTAGACTTCTACCAAATGCTTCTTTTTATATATATTTATTTGAAAAAAAATCCAGACACCAGAAACCAAAACAGTCATGTTGAAACATGATTAAAAATTAAAACCTACATTTATTCTACCATCATTTCATATTGATCCATTTCAGCTTAAAGCCCACATTTTGCCTAAAATGGTTTCTTAACAGAAACTAGAATTCCTACTATGTTTAGGAAAACATGACTTATGCTAAGAATTCAAATGAACATCAACCTTCTTAAAGTAGTCGATCAGAATCAAAACTGAACAGAAAGAAGGAGCAGCCTGACCTCTGGAGGTGCCACTGGCAGTAACAGTTTCTCTCCTTTTAGTAGGCAGGACGCATAGCTGTAGTAACCAATCAGGTCGGATAATGACGAGAACCGCCGCCCACCAATGTAATAGTCCCCACACATGGCAATTATCCTGTTAAAAAAGAAAAGAAGAACATGGGAACGATTAATAATCATAGGTATGCTTTTTAAATAGATCAGTAGATTGGGTGGAACTTTAACCGTGGACTATTAACACATGTTTTATATACATTTTTAAAGCATTTAAAATCCCTCATGCCAATTAATTTTTTTACAAAAACATTCCTAGTGGTGTTTTAATTATGAATATGAAGTTTTTAACCAACATCTCACAACTTAATGTCTTAAAAAGCCATATTTCATGTTTATCTGAGGCCTCCGTTTCCAAAATCTCCTCTACATGGGCGTGGTCGTTGGCGCTGAGTAGCCCCGTCTGGCAGCTGCACGATTTCAGCGACGCGGCGTAGTTTGGTACCTGTGTTGGGCAAAGACGGGTACACCCTGGACAGTCTGTTGAAGGGCCGATGGAGCTGGAGTGATCACTATGCCGGCTCCCAGTAAGCAAGCTGGGGGCCAGACAGAGACCTGCTGCCAGATGGGGAGCAAGCCTTCTCGGGCCTCCTGAACTTTATATTTCTCTCTTTCTCATGAGGCAATGGTAAAAAAAAAAATATAAAAAGGTTACCTGATTTTATTATTATTTTCACCCTCTCTGGTTAATGTGGAACAGCAAGCCTTCAAACTCGGTCAGAGTGAGAAGACAAATGCGGAGAACACATTTGGTAATTTAAATTTAAATATGTGCGGTCCACAACAAAATCCAGCCTTGGTCGCTCTGAAAATGCGTGCTGACAATGCAGCAATGTGCCATCTTCTCATCTCCTGCACCTGAGCTTGTGCACGCTGGACGGGGCAGATCAGGGAGTTTGTGTCGTTGTGACATCACCACGACTCATTAATTCAAGCCGAGCGTTTTTGTGACAGCTTGATTGACAGCAATTGAAAAGGAGAAATACTCAGAAGTGCAAAAATGAAATGAGTTCTTACATTTGTTCTCTTTCATAAAAAATGCCAGACTTCCATGTCAAAAACTCAAACATGTGTTTCGTCAGGGTGATTTCACGATTTTTATCTGCTTAAATAACTAATATTTGATTATCTCTTGTTAAAGCAAAAATCTACAAAAAATAACACGTGTTAAAGCTACAACTGCACACTGGCTCAAAACCACTGGGATCCTTCCAAGGATTGAGTCATAAGAACTTGCTAAACTGAGTGGGAGCTTTAACGTTAAAGTCATTCTCCAGAACTACTCAGGTGAATCAGCAGGTTAGTCTGCTCAGTGGAATAAACATAAACTGTAACTGGAGCTTAACACAATGTTAAAATAGTCATTTATGTAAAACCCAATACTCCTCATCGCTGCAGCAGGATAATAGATTGGATCAGAGAGGGTGAACATATGTCAATAGAGAGAGGCAGTGCAGCTTGAGGTGGAGTAAGACTGCAGCGGGACAACCAAAATATTTTCTATTCATTTCATGCAAATTGTTTGTCCTTTTTGGAACCCTAATGTTTTAGGAAATTACCCTGCCGAGATTTTCCCCATTTAGTTATTAAATCTTTTTTTAGTCCTCTATAAAAGCAAACGCTTATGTTCATTGTAATGGAAGCATTTGTGAGACTCCAAACCTTTAGGTAGGTTGTAGAACAAGAAGAACAGCGATCAGTTTTGATTACAAATACAAGACAACGGCTGTGTTTGTTTTTTTAAAGACTGAAATATGGCTATATCTGAATATTCTTTATTTTGTTTCAGATCTCAGTTTTTAACCGGACTACTACACTTTTCGTCCTTCCTAACAAGTATTCATCTCCCTAAATGGGAACATCTCTCAGAACTGATGGTTACTGCTGTAAATTCAGGGTAAAAATGAAATGACATTGCTTCTGCTTTTGAATGTTTAGTCATACCTGAAGTGGTTAACCACGTTGGTTACACTGAGGAAAGACAGGACAAAGGAACCGGGCCGGCGGTCACTCTCCCTGATGAGGTAGCTGCCAGGGTTCCGGGCCTGGCGCAGGCGTTCTTCAGCAATTGTTCTGTCTAATTTGCCGTGATACCACCTAAAGAAAAAGATTTTTTTTAAAAAAAGGTTAAGCTAGACAAAAATGTGATGGTAAACAATAGAACTATTGATCACAACAAAGAATTATCATTTTTAAAACCAAAGTGTTTCTAAGCATAATCTACTTTTTTTTTTTTGCTCAAGTTAGCTTAAACATTAGCATTAGTTCTGAACCATTAATTTCTATTTAAAATCTGTTTTCTAAAATGAAAAATATGAGTCAAACGGTAGATTATTGAAGCGAATGCTCTAAATTACTTGGAAGGAGTCTACTCAGTTGACTCTTGAAATGTTGGCAGAAAATGAAATTCTGTTAATTTGAACTAGGTGGTCTGGATGGTGCTTTCTATTATAAAAAATGTATACAACATCCTCCTTTCTTTTATAACACTGTTGTAAAAATTAAATAAAATGTCAGTGGAGAACTCAGTGATCAGAAAAGGGGAACAAAGTTCTTCTGCAGCTTATAATGACGTGTTTTTTCCATCCTTTTCATTTGCTGCCTAATGCAAATCAGCCTGTCATGGGTAACTTTACCACCACAATGGTTTCATAATGGAGCAAAAACAGAGCTGCCCCTCTGTTATCACACTCTTCTCTCTTTTAACCTCTCTCTGAGACTGACCATCATCTACTGAAGCTAATTTTAACATGACATGTATAAAGTAAAACAGACAGCAGTCTGAATTTACATGTCAACTGACCTAAAACACCTGACAAAAGCAGCACTTTCTTGGTTCTATTTTTTTCTTTTTTTAAAACATAGCTAAAGGTTTCACCTACAGGAAGCTTAAATGACTTTAATATAGAGTGTTCCCTCTGAGATATGACTGATTTTCTAGTAAAAGCAGCCTAACTACAGTTTAGATTGTAGTAATTCTTTTTAATCACAATTTTCTTTGAAACATTTATCCTTCATTAGGCGTATGCTCTCAAAAATCTAAAGCTGTAAATAAAGACGTTTGTTAGCTAAATTAATATTATTATTCTGTTTTACAAAAACTAAACCCAGATAGGTTATTACATTGTATGGCACATTATTAAAGGTTTCTCTTCCCCTAATTATAAAACTACAATCTAGCTAACAGTCAAAACAGAATGATTTCTGTTAACAGTAAACCTTCTCAGAACAGAGTAGTAGTTGCAAGAGCAACTATTAACAATCATCCTGAAAATAGGCTTTGATGCTTTTCAAAGAGGTAGAGAGTGTGGTTTTCTGTTCTGAGTGTAAACGTCTCTTTGTGGAAGTCCTTTAATAAACTTCTCTTTGAAATGTTCAGAGTGAAAATGGCAGCGGTTGGAGATCCTTTGCAAACTAGTTCTTATTTACTGTTCATGTTTAAATCATGTGACATCTAAAGGAATTGCATCAAAACATGACTCATCTAATTTTGCTCATTACTGCATACAGTGACTATCTCTAATCAGATATGCAAAAAAGAAAAGGTTTGCTCTTTGATTTGATTTTATTCATTATTAAAGAAGGTAAACAAAATAAATTTGACAAACAATAATAAACAGTTTTTTTCCCACTATAAAGTCAAAGTATTTAATAGAAAAATACATAAATCCTGGCCTCAAAACTGAGTAGTCAGTGCATAACAATTTGCTACAGTATACCCAACCTTCCTGTGTAAACACACCTATGTTTAAGGAAAATGTTCTTATCACAACGTTGTAAACTATAATGAATTTGCAGGAGTCCAGATTGTGTGTCCAAAGTCCCGTACACATACATAGTTTAATACCAATAAAACGTCAACACATAAAAGCAAAAGCTTTATGACACCACCTTTTTGCAAGGATGCAGTCATGTCTTGCATTTTTGAAAGAAAAAGAAGCACTTAGAAAGGTTCGTTAAAATTTTAGCTGCCTAGCCTGCACTTGTCAACGTTTTGACAACTAGAGTAAAAATGTAACTATTTTTCCTCCAAATTTAGGACATTTTTCAGGGGGCAGAAAGAAGGCGTTTATCCAAAAAAAAAACCCTGAAAAGATGAAAGCATGAATGAGAGTACAGAAGTTATTTTTGAAAGTAAACCATGTACTGAGAGAAATACAGGCCATTATTTATAAAGGAAATGTGATTTCAAAACATCAGTGAATAGTAAACTAGAGAAAGCCTAATCAGAGCTCAGCAGATCGGCTCTCAGAGATGTGGCCTTAAGGGGATTTTCTAAAAATGAATTCATTTAACCCATAAAAACCCAGACCTTTTTTTTTCATTAAATGAAAATGATGTGGAATATACCACAGACTAAGTGGACCACAGAACACATTTCTAATGTTTTTTCTGTTGCACTGATGCATGTGTGTGTGTATGTATGTATGTATATATATATATATATATATATATATATGTGTGTGTGTGTGTGTGTGTGTGTTCAAAGATGCTCAAGCTGGAATCCCTGCTTTTTTACTGCTTAAAAAGGTAAAACATAAAGCATTTTGGGAATGGAAAGCGTTGGTTTCTATTTTTTCAGAGTGAAATATTAAAAGTACCATGAACTTCTTAACAGGGTGGTGTTGCTACAAACCAGTTCAGACAAAAAATAAAAATCAACTTATATTGATTCCCACTTTATCTACCCAGTATTTCTTTATGTACACCTTTCAGGTTAATCGTTAAGTGCCAACTGTGACTGCTGTTAATTACTTATGATTAAAGAGAACAGAAAGATTTACATTACACAAGAACCGTTATGGTTAGGACAGTCTTAAGTCTTCTGTGCAAAATAAATAAATACAAATCTACAGCAGCTTTTGGTGCTGATTTGACATAAGACAAGTACAAAAACACATGTGACTAGAATTGATAATATCTGATATTTCAACAGTCTGTAGAACTACTTTTAGCCACATTGATAAATAACATGACTATCTGCTTCTTTACTTACATAGAAATTCTGCTACTTTATTTTGTAAGTGGGTCTTTGGTTTTTCAGGTTATGCAGATTTTTTCTTTCATAAGCCGTCAGGCAGATGTGGCCTCACTTTTGATCCCAGAATGCCTTGCTCAAAAAGGTTCATGGTTGACTTTTCACACATAGACAGCCCAGATCTCCAGGTCTAGTTGCTTTATTACTTGAATGTTTAAAATGATCTAAAAAAAATATTCACAATAGTTTTTGATGCAAGTTATTTGGTGTTGTAGATCCTAAAAATGTATTTTTTTTAATTCAAAGCGTCCACATTTTCCTTGTTTTTTTATTTTATAAATCCCAATAAAAAATAAACTATTGACTTAAGCAATTTAGACGTTGCTCTGCCAGTCTGTCTCCTTTTAAACTCGTTTTCTGCATATTCTGTCTTTATGGGTGCACTTGTACTCAGAAATCAAAACAGACGGACTGTCAGCCCTTATCTCTGTCAAAAAGTAATGAAACATTGCATTACTGTACATTAGCAATGCACATCAGTGTAGCAACAGGCTTTTTATAGACAACACACATTTCCTACAGAAATGGAATGCCTCAGTAAGTGTATCACATTTCAGTTATACAAGGCTTTTGGCCAGTATGTGCCATCCTATAGCTAAACATAGGTTTTCCTCAAACTTTACTACAAAGCTTTTATCCAAGAAGAAAATTCAAAATTTCCCGTCAACATTACGGTTTATCTTCCTGATAAACAACCTTTCTGAAGAGAAGAAAAAATGGATCACATTATTAAACAAAATGGAATAGATGCAGTTTTAGTTTCAATCAAAGGCTCTTCAATGACAGAATGAAGTGATCACATAAGACATTTCAAAGTTTGTGCTGTGTAAACAATTTAAGTCAAACTCCAGTTTTTGGTTCAGTATACCAATTTTCCTCCATAAATTACTGAAAAAATTAAGATACGTAGTTCAGTCCTCTGTTGCAAATCCAAATTGAATAAAAGGATATGCAGCACTATTCCTATTTCCTTTGAGTGCAAAGCACTCCAGCGACAGAACATGCTGATGACTTTCTAGCAACCAGCTGTTGGGAAGGCAGAACAAGACTCGCAGTGGTAAAAAAGATGCCCCACTTACGCCGAGTTTACCCTCTGCTGCATTTCCTTTCTTCTGTAGTCTTACAAGGTGCACTCACTCCACTGATTCTGCCGGTTGCCTTGCAAAAAGTGCAAGCTCCAATGTAGAAAGTAGAGAGAAAGCAGCTTTAAATCCATACAAAGCATCATGATGTCCAACGGGTGCATCCCTGATACAATCATCTCCCATTGCCGGGGTGTATAAGAAAACATCCATGGACGACAAATGAAAATGGAATAAAATGCATTTAGTCAATCAGAGAATTTAATGTCAATTGCATGGCCAAGCAGAGGTCTTCATATCCTTTAGAGGCTGTTTTAATGTTAATCTTTCAGCTGCTGGGGCAGACTGTAGTACTCTGGTCTTTGCTCTAGTTTCATCCGACTCCCTCTCCATCTCTCTGACATAAAACCACATTTATGAGCTTGCCTCTTATTGGTTTTTCAAGCACAGACACACAAGGGTAGGGAGTGGCATCTCTCCAAAGACAGAGCCAAGAACCCATAGATGTGCTAAATGAGTACATTTAAATACACAGGCATGCATTTTCAGATTAATGCCAGCAGTGAAATGAAGCTAGTACACATGGGTTCCCAAACTAGATCTCACACTTGCATCCAGTTAGTCAACAGATCCACCAACTGTGATCACATTCATGTTAATATAATAATTAACAAGGTAACCAACTCTGATAGACTGTTAACAACGGATACACATGATGGCATGGTCATGTAAATATGGCTTAATTAGTCAAATTGATGAACAAACCGGAATATTTGGAATCTCTAAACAAACAGTAACAAGGTTGCATTTTTTTGACAGCTTCACCTCTGGAATTGCATTTGCCTGAGAAGAACTAATGCAATAATTGAGTAATTTACTAATCAAATAAATTCAAATTTGTGTTAAAGAAGAAGCTACAAATCTGATTCAAAGTATTGGTTGTTTTGATTTTAGCAGAGCTCAAATAAGAACATTTTTAAGGGTGAATTTTTTGTTGGCAGGTAGGTGGACTCAACAAAACTATTTCTTTTGTTCTAACCAATTGCACAGTTTTGAAACTTTATTGAGCTGACAAAAGTGCACGTCCCACTTTAGGTATTATTTTGCTGTTCAGAATCCTAAAGGAGATGGGGGAGTTTACTGGTCCATAGTAGGGATGTTAACATCATTCATACAACTAAAGTTTTTCCAAGTCTATTTTGATTTACTACTTACGAATAATACCATATTATAGACACAATGTTACTTAACCTGTCAACCTTTGTGGGAAAATAAACTCAACAATGATTTCTGTTTGTTTGAATTACAGAAAAAAAGTTTTGTGTTTCCAAATGTAATAAAGACACCAATGGGCTTAAAAGACAAGAGTTTTGTCTCAGTGTGAAACTTTAGAAGTGCAATTGTCCTTTTTTTCCAATTTAAGGGATAGTGTTGAGCTGATCTGTGAACGAATCTAACTTACATTTTTATGCTTGCTCTCTACATTTTCCATTCCAAGTTCTGATTTTAGTCCATGCACAGTTCAAAATAAACCAAAGCAATAACAAAAAAAAAAACAGTGGTACATGAAGTTAAATCAGTTATTTTATGAACTTTTTATTCTGTGTAAAAAACAACAACAAAAAAACCACAACCATCTTTAATACAAAAGAGCTGATAAGATCTGGTAGTAGTATCTGCATGGCCTGAATCAGAATAGTACAAAGCTCTTATTGTACGAATGGGTTTACATTCCACAGATCACATTTCATTTGCACCATCAACCAGTGAGTTTTTCATTTCTTTAGCTCAAAAATAATTTATTTTGCCAACTAACAGCCAAGCATGACTTGGAAAAACACACAGGTGTTGCACTAATGTCAATGTAAAACCATGAAACATCTGCTTAATGGCACATCAGCTCTATTACCAAAAGTATGTCAAAGAAGACCGTACCCTCCTAAAAAAAATGCTTTTGAAAGAGAAACTAGTGCAGAGAAATGCTCTCACCAAGGTAGCCATAGTAGCGGATGGAACCCCTATTAAGAGAACATAAACCGTACACCCAAAAGATTTCATGTGTTTACTGACTTTAGACGACACTGGGAGAGCTGTTCCATAGCATCTATGGTTAATTGCAAATTGACTAATTACCTTTCTAGTAACACCTTAAAAACCTCTCAAATAAATTCCATTTAAAATTCTTTAAACGTATGAACGAGAGAACAGTTGGCACAACATAGAAATCGATCCAAAGCTGGAAAGGTGGACTCCAGGAGAGTGTGCTTTTCAACTGTTGTGATTGATCATTAGTAAACATAATAATGCTTAATCTTAATATACTTAAAAGATGTGTATACATGATGGTCCCCGCCCCCAAAAAAGGAAAGAAAAAGGTTGCCTAAACATGAACTATAGGTAGAAATGTATCTAGGCATATGAATGAAAAATGAGATATTGCATTAAAACAACTTTGTTTAAAAACTATAAATTAGCTTATGTCATTCTGAAACAGGCTTGACATGACAAAAGAATTTCTGGGGTAAATATTGGAGCAATTAGATTCAATAAAACTATATTCTTCAGTACAATTTTCTTTTTCCCTGGAGAAATGTAAACAATAGCTACACTCAGACTGACTTCATGCTAGTTCATTACTGCTTCTAGCTTTTTCATTTTATAAAATGACCTTATTAACATTCATGTTTATTTAGGGAGGACACAGAAAAATGCCAAACTATTCATCCTAGTCATAGAGAACTTAAAATCGGATTTACATAGTGACCAGGCATCTCTCTAAACAAAGTATTAGCCAGATTCTCCACCTCTACTTTGTAATGTTTTGAATTTGTGCTGCAGTAGACCCTGCATATTGGATACTTGTGAATTTTAGAATGTACCAATAAATACATTAAAATGACAACAAAGATATTTTGATTCATATTCATATGCTGATTCATACATTTAGTTACTCTATATAAGCATTAATGCTATTCTTATACTTGTGGACTTCACAGCACTAAGGTTTTGCAACAGGATGAGGTTTTCTGTTTATCTGCAACTGCAAGTCACTTCAGCAGAACAAAACATTATAAATGATAAATGATTTTAAATAGTCCTGTGGGTTAACTGCTCAAGTTCTCTATTCTTTCTTTAAATCAGTCCACTAACAATTAAGTCAGCGCAACAAAAGAGCCAGACCTGACATTAACTACTTAATCATACACTTTATAGATATTTGGGTGAAACAGTACACATTTCACTGCGTTTAGAACTATTATACAGTTTACTTATGTGAATAGTTGTACATCTTTTTTATTTTATTTTACTGTTTTAGTTTCATAGAGACCGCCATTCCTCTTATAAATACACATCTCATGTCAACAGACACTGGACTTGTGGAAAACGAATCTGATAATGTTAAGGTACTGGTCAATGATCATATGTCGGGTTACATAAGAAAATAACAGTGATTCAATAGGATCTCTTATCTTTTGACATTTATGGGTTACAGTGTGTGTTCGTGTGGGTGTGGGGGGAGTCATTTCAATTATAAATGTAAAAGTGCATCCAGTTTCAAAACAATCTGATGCGCCTTGCCCCAAGTAATTTGCATTTCCCCAAAACAAGAAAACAATATTTCTTTTGTGAGCACAGGCGTTTATTGATTTGAATACTTTATATTAAATAAGGGGCAATGTTTATAAGCTGAAAACATGTTTCGCCACCATTGACATTTTGTTAGTTGTTACTTATTAACCTGGTGGAAATAAAATATTCTCCTAATGGTTGTTTGGAGAATAAGAAGAACTGAGCAGATTCACTGGAAGGTTCAACAGAAAATAACTTTTGATATAAAAGTAAAGGATTACACTTACTGGTTCGTGGGTGGTGCAGACAGTTCAAGCAGCACCTCGTCGTCCTCACATTCCGGCCCATCCTGCATATCGCTTTCATCCATGGTGACGCCGTGCCCAGCGCAGCCTGCTGGGGCGGGGGGCGGCGGGGGCAGCGGGGGGAAGGCAGTGGGGCTATCTGGGCCTTTATATGTGGGTGAAAACTGGCTCGTTGAATCCTCCGAATTGGGAGAGTGGCACGTGCTGCTCACGGTCCCTGAGTTTGTTCGAGGAAAACCTGACTGTCCACCACCTCCTGTTGCTGAAGCTGGCATGTCCCCAGCAGAGGTCGGATACATTATGCTCATGTCGGGGAGTGAGTCCGGAGAGGTGTTTGAAAATTGACGGAGGGTTTGTGTCGGACCTTGTTGTCCCAGATCGGTGACTCCCACTCTACTTGGCTTGGAGTAGTAGGGGAAAGGGGCCGTCTCCGGGCCTCCTCCGCCTGCCACCCCTGTTCCTGATGTGACCGTTTCTTCCCCGCTGACCTCCGCAGCCATCATGTATAAAAGTGAGTGGAGGGAGGAAAGTACAGAAGGGAACCCGCCCTTCCCCTCTGTCCTCAGACGTATTATTCAGCGTCTGAACTCCGTGGAAACAACCCAAAAAGTTTCTGAAAACCGCGCCGGGCTAACCAGCTAGCGTTAGCCTACAGCTAACTTAGCTGCAGCGGGCGTTAGCCTCACCACGCATTACCCAATAAGACAGCAAAGCTAGCTAACGCTAGCGGGACGGCTGGCAGCCTCAAGACACTTCATGAGTTTGTGCTCGCTGTCTCCATTGTTTCCCAAGTTTAAAGTTCACACAGAAACGCCACCGAGAAAATCCACGGTTTATCCTAAAAATAATATTAAGAAGAATAATACAGCTTCGCTTCGTTTTCCAATTTGAACCTTACCCTCGGCACCAGGCGGACCACTTGTCGAAAAAATGTTTTATTGTCACTGTTGTTGTGTGTGTAATACCCGTTCTTTCAGTGTTGTTTTCTTTCCTTCTGAGTTCGGAGCCGTCTAAAAATCCAGTCCATAAACGACTCCTTGTCGTTTAGGTCCCCAGGGAGGTAGTATTTCCCATGGTAGCAAAACAAAGGGACTTCACAAAGTATGGTTTTGCCCTACGCAGAGGCGAAGTTGGCGTTTATTTCTTTTTCTTGGAGCTGGTGGCTTGTTGGCCGCCGCCGCCGCTGCTGCGCTGTTCGCTCACCCCTCCCTCTGCCGCTCGTGTCCAGTCCCGAACAGGCGCGGCTAATTGAACGCAGAGCTGGCCATGTTCGGTCCATGACATCTTCAATCACCTCACGGGCTGGGCTGCTGCACTGAATACACACTTTAGCAAAAATAATCACAGACAGCAAACTGAACCTTTTTGACACAACAATTGTGTTGGTTTCTGCCCAAGTTTAATACCAACTATTAAAATAAATGAAGTGCGAAGTGAGCGGGTTTTCTTTTTTTTTTTCTTTTTTTTTTTTTTTACATCTAGTGTCATGCTTAAGTCACTTTTCTTTTTTTTTTTTAAAAAAATATTACTTTAAGTGCTGATTTGAACAACTATAGGCTGCATTTATGTGTTTGTCTTGCAGCAGCTGTTTTCTTAAAAGTTAGGGTCTCGGCTAGCCACCCTTTGCAAAAGGTAGTCTATTTAAGTGCACTATATTAGTCTGTATGTAAAAGTGAGACAATCTATTTAAAGTTTACCTTTTATATACTATTTTAATATTGCAGACTTCTAATGTTCCAATTTAGTCTGAAAGTGTTAAGTTAGAAGCCTATACTTCCTACAGTACACATACATGCTCCATATTATACTTTCTGTTATACTCAAGTGTAGTTTACTTTATAAAGTTGCTATTTGCTAGGAGTGGTCATGGCTTCAAGGATTCAGATTCAAACCAGTAATTTCTGCTTAATAGAGAGACTCTATGCTGGGAACCAGCTCTTTAAACACATTCATTAAAGGGCAGAGCTCTTTCTAAGAAATATCATTAGCTTCTAAAATCAATATCCGCAATGATTTTTTGTATTCAGGGTTCCAGATGGTGGAACATTATACCAAACGTTATCAGAGCTTTGAACGCCCCCCCTCTGCCTTAAACATTCATCTTAGGGGTCTCATGTTTGGATTGAAAGGTTGATTTCCCTTTATTTTCAAGGACAAAATAAAAAAATAGATAAATGTGATAAATAGAAAGTGATAAATGGCTTGAAAAAGGAGTGGGTAGAAGAAAATAATATTAATTGCCACCCCCAAGCTTACTATTTTTTATGCATACATTTTTACATATTAAACATATAATGATTATTCACATAAACACAAAAGCATAAAAAAGCATTAAGGTAACAAAACAACATCCCAAAGTCTTAATTTTTCCTACATTGTCCCATTAGGGCTTCTTATTTTTTCTAATTTATAGATTTCTAAAATGATTCATTCGTAACATCTTTAACATTTGTTTAGCATTAGATTTTATTTTGCAACTCTGTGCAATCAATGTGATAAAACGTCAGTCTGCCAAAAGTCATAACTATGCACACACATTAAAAAAAAATCACAATTATCCTTTTGCAACATATAACATCTACAGATGTTTTTGTTCATTCTCATTCTCTAAATTTTCTACATTTGTTCAGAACATGCTCATATTTTTGACCAGTCTATCTTTTTTTTTTTTTTTTTTTTTTACAAAACAATACAAATTTTATGTTTTTATTTAAATACACCTTTGATAAATTGCAGTGGTGCAGATGACCTAAAGTATTCCTCTCATTGCTTTTTTGAGCATCCCAGTGGGTTTGTTATATGCAAAGATTGAGATCTATACTGCTACCGGAGGATGCACATTCTCATCTCTTTTATTCCCCACTTGGAGCTTATGCCTGCACTTTCCACCAAAGCGCAGAAGACCTTTAAGTCCTGTGACATAGATGGCCAGTCGTGTGTAAAAACTTTTAGGCCGCCTCTACTTGAAATGCAAATCTAAACACACAAAGATACAATACTACTCTCCACTTCGTCCATTGAGCACACTTTAGTATGCTTGTTAGTTGAAGCCCTACAGTGTAATTGGTCATTATAATATAAGAATAAAGCTCATTAAGATGTTTTTGCCTGTGCAATAATTGCAAGGATATAATTTAAGCTTCATTGCTTTTTGGTCCACTGCCCTTTAGTCCCTGTTTGACTTCCCATGGCTGTTTTATCTGGAGGATAGTGATTGCCCTCTTTCTCCATGTTGCAGTGGAGCTGTCTCCTTGCATCCACCCTTGCAGGAGCTAATGTGATTGCAGACAGGATGAAGCTAATCACTTTTCCTGAGCAGACAGATTATATGAGAGAACTGCCCTCAAAGATGGGGCTTCTTGACCCCTTTCTGAATTCAGAAAAAAATGATCTTTTGGTGTCTATTGAGATTAAATAGATTAGCAAACTAAATCTAAATGTAGGAGTTCGATCCATGCTTGCAAGAAAGCATTCTGTGCTTGTTCTCCATCTGTGTAGAAATTCTTGTCTTTTTCTGCATGTTTCTGCATGTGTGTCAGAGAGCCTGACACTAATCAACTGCCAAAGGGAAAAAGAGGGTATGAAGGGGAAGAGGGCATCAGTCCTGTTTAAATCTGTTTCACCATAGTAGGCTTTTTAGTCACGCATTGATGGTAGTACCACAGAGAGACTAAAGGTTCTCATCCAATATTATTATTATTATTTTATCCTCATGTTATTTTTGCTAAACCAACACTCACTATTTATTTGTTGAGATAATAATTTTATAGGGATGAGAACGAACTGATTCCAGATGGTCAATTATCTAAAAATTGTTGTATAGATGTAGTGGTGCAGCTGTGTGCTGCATTTTCTCAGGTTTGTTTTTTGTCGTTTTTGTTTTATTAATCTTGCTCAAAATCTCCTTTATACTAATATAGTTTGGAATAAATGTAAATATTATTATGCAACCTCATGGGCCACAATACAGTTCTTGTATGCTGATCCCAAGTCGGGGTAAAAGGAGAGGATTGTGTCAGGAAGGGCATCAGATGTAAAACCAACGCCAGATCAATTGCGCCAATTACAAACACAACATTTATACTGGATCGGTTTTAGTCTGAGTTATAGTGACTGCCGCTGGGGCGATTGACCTACAGGGTCCTACTGTGGAAATTCAACTACTGTCAGTCAATAAAGATGAGGAGGAATTTGTATTTGTAGGCAGAGAGAGAAAAGGAAAAGACAGAAGGGTAGGACTAGGAGTAGGACCTTTGGGGAACGTTGACAAGGAAAACTGGAGGTATTGACTGACATCATGGAAAAAAGAAAGGTGGTATCCTGTGTGTATGAGTGTTCTATCATCGTGTGGATGGAAAGACAAACAAATTAGGAGTGATCCTGAAGGAGGAGTTTGCTATGAATATTCTGGAGGTGAAGAGAGTGTCAGATTCAGTGATACAATAAAATACTCAATACAATAACACTTATTAGATGACTTTAGATGACTTTTGCACATTTCTTCCTGTACTGTTTGTAAATAGTTTTTTAAATTCAACTAAATTATACCAACTTGTTTTATATATCTTTTTTTATTTTATTTTTATTTTTTTTATTTTATTCTTTTTCTTTTATGATTACAATGCTACTGTAACACACACATTTCCCACGCATGGGATCAATAAAGTACTTCTGATTCTGAGGCTTAAACTGGAAGTTGAAGGTGACACGTTGAATGTTGTCAGTGCTGAGGGGGGGCCCAGCAGTTGTGGTTTTGTGTGAAGAAGTCTGGAGTGGAGAAAAAGTATGTTGGAATTTTGCGAGAGCTGTAAGACAGTGTTGAGGGGTGCTGTAGATGTGACAGAGGAGTTCAAGGTGGTGGTGAGACTAGGACTGTACCAAGGATCACCTTTCAGCCCCTTCTTGTTCTCTGTGGTGATGGGCAGACCCAAAGATCAAATTAAACAGGAATCCCAGTGGACCATGATGTTTGCAGATGATGTGTTGATGTGTGACAAAAGTGTGTCAGCAAGAATGAAAGGTAAAGTGTAAAAAAAACATGGCAAAATTAGTGACATTGTTGGTTTAGAGACAGTGGCTCTAGGAAAGACACAGGAGAACAGGAAGGAGTAGAGCTGAAGATGTTGAGGTTCTCTTTGGGAGTGACGAGAATGGATGGGATCGGGAATTAATCCATCAGAGGAAAGTTCATGTTAGATGTTTTCAAGATAGATGCAGGAAAGTCAGACATGTTGAGAGGATAGTGTTGATTAAAGGATGCTGATGTTGGAGCTATAAGGAATCAAGACCAGATGAAGACCAAAGAGGAGGATCATGGATACAGTGAACAAGGAGGATAGGATTAGATAGAAAAGGGACAGCATAAAAAGAAAAAAATTATATTTGTAAAACCTTTTTAGCAGGATCTCAACTACTTTAATTCACATCTCTTTCTTAATGAAACATGAAAGAACTGTAAACATTAGCAATATAGAGAAAAAAAATGCAGCTGTTTCTTTATCTACTGCATTATTATATACCCAAAATCTGTTGCTCAAATGAGGGAGACATCTGCTTTAAATAACTTAGTATTTTATAAGTGCACTATTAGTAGTTTGTGTTAAATATTTTAGGATTTTGCATACAAATTTGGTAAGTATATATTTACATATATTATGTACCAAAGGACAGACTCACAACTAAAGGCTGCCTTACATTTAGCGAGAGGAACATATAACTCAGGGATACTGTATATTAAAATGATTGCCTTATTCAATTTGATTATCATTTGGAAATTTGCTGTGTTGCTCCTTATTACACTAAAATATGATTTCTTAAATACAGTATTAAATGATTTAAATGTTTTGGTGAATGTTAAATGCTCTAAATACCCCTCCCAGATATTTTTTTTTTCAGTCCCAGGCTTGTTCTTTATTATTTGTGACAGAGGTAGGTCACCAGATCATTTTAAACAAGTATCAGATGATAAGGTGACCTGGTTTTCAGCTTAGATTTTAGGAGTCAGCAGCTTGTTTTCTGCCAGTGGTTACTGCTTGTCTTTTTTATGCAAGATCTGGCATCACAGATTCAAAACTCTTAAATCAAAGGATTTTGCAAGCCTCTTTGCTCTCTGTTTTAAGTACGGTAGTCTCAACTAGAGGATACTTGTAGTCACTTCAGAACTTGAATATATAATGGAAAAACTGGATTGACATAAAATAAAAAAAGTGCCTGGGAGATACATGGATGAATAGTTGGAGCTCTGGTTCTCCTGGAGGCAGAGGATGCATGACTTTAATGGAGTTAATTAACCCTTCTTATGCTGTTTCTGAATGTTAACATTTTTAAAGGTAGAAAAAACCTCAACATTGGGCATCAACCTAAATACAGTGGATACAGAAAGTATTCAGACCCCTTTGAATTTTTACTCAGGAAAGTTCCTTTTATTCCTCAATAATGTGTGTGTAAACATTTCTTCAAATTTTCACAAAAATGAAAAACCTAAAAATCACATGGTCATAAATATTCAGACCCTTTGCTCAGTTAGAAGCCTTAGAGCTACAGCCATGAGTAGATGTGGGGATCCTCAGCCCTTCTTCCTTGCAGATCCTCTCCAGCTGCGTCAAATTCGATGGTGAACATTGGTGCCATGCCATTTTCAGGTCTCTCCAGTGATTCTCAATTGGGTTTAGGTCAGAACTGTGGCTGGGTCAGTCAAGACCAAAGTCTGTCTCCCCCCTTTGGTCACCGGTGGGAGCCATCCCCAGAGTTCTAGCCACGCTACAACTCCCAGCAACCCCAGCGCACACTTCCTGGATGCAGCACAGACTCTCATTCATCAACCAGAGCATACTTAAGCTCTGGACTGAGTTAAGCTCAGTGCGAAGTATTATTTGTGCCATTCTGCTTTCCTTACTGAGCATTATATCTTAACCTGATCTTCTGTCTCCTGACCCTGTGTCCAACTCTGACTCTGATTGCCTGCCCCTACTCTCGCATAGATCTTGATTAACCTCTCTCTCCTCGGATGATCTCACGCCTGTTGTTGACCCCTGCCTGCCTGACCCTGATTTAACTTTGTGGACTTTTAGCTGAGTTAATAAACCTGCTGCATTTGGATCCAGCCGTCTGCCTGTTCTTTTGACAAACAGTCACAGAGTTGTTCTAAAGCCAGTTATTTTAGTGGTATGCTTTTGATTGTTGTCTTGTTGTAAGGTAATTCTGCAGTCTGTTGAAGCTGCAAGTAACTACAGGAAGTCCTTCAAATGTGGCTTCAAATATCACACTTTTTATTTGGGAGCATTTTTTTTTAGCTGTCATTAGTTGTTAGACAGTTGGTACAATTTTCATTTATCTTTTCCTTTACTCAGAATATACCCTATTTATTACATTTAAAAATATATATTTTAGTTTGCATTTTGCTCAAATGTATCCCGCTCTACATTGGTTCATGTCCAAGGAAGATTGGAAAGGTTGCTGGATATCTTTATTGTTCATGAATTTACTGATTTAATACATCTGAATATTGACAAGAAACTGTTTTTGCACATTCTTTGTAATAGCAGTGGGATTTCAAATATGTAAATAACTGGTTTTCCTGGGTTAAATGCTTAAAAAGCTTTCCCCTTATAGTTTCCTGCTGACATGTTGACTGTACGACACCCGCCAACCAAAAAGGGTTGCCTCCTTGTGCAGAACACAGATTTTTACTTTCTTCATAGAGGGCAGCTGGGGTTGTCTGCAGCTGCTACTCAAATGCACATATGGGCTGAGTGGTGGTTAAAGGGGGAGCAGACAGCACATGCACTCTTTAGTTACACTTCTAGAGGGATGGAAAAGACTGCATGCACATGGCCTGCCTCTTATATTTTCCTTTTTTTAAAGTGACTGTCTGACTGTTCAAAAACAGTCAATAAGAGCTAAAATGAGAACTGATACTCCTTCAAGCATACTACATTGGGCAGCTAACGTTTTGCCAGTAAGAGCAGCCGAATGCAGGTTGAGGTCAGATATTTTCAAACAATTCCAGTTAATAAGCCTAATTCATTTGGCACCCATTCAGGTAGATATAATGCTGATGACTTGCAGTTTTATATGACAAGCCGCTATTCCGTAAATCAATATGTACGGTACGTTAAAAAAAAAAACCTGATTGCGAAAAGTGATTGATAAAAACCTTTCACTGTATAAAAATGCACCATATGGCTAGGTGCCTGTAGTTGAGGTTGATTATAAGATGATATCGCCCTGGCACCAGTGGTTGGGGGCGGTTCCTTTGTGTGTCTGGGGATCCCACAAGAAATGGGCAGTAGATCCCTGATGTCCAATTAAAGAGGATCTCATTAGGGCACTTCCGGACAAACAGAAAAAAAGGCACTTGTAAATATTGAATCCCCAAAATTTACAAGCATGTGTGAGAAAGTTGGAACAGAACAATGCTTATTATGGAAATAAATCATTGTTTCTTTGACATTTCAGACTTTTATATTGAAAATTATCACCAAAAGTAAACATTCACGACTTCAGCATCTACCAATTAAATGTCATTCACCTTGTAAAAGTTGTCAGGGTATTTCAATAAAACATAAACTGCACTCCCTTAAAGCCAGCAGTGTTTGGAGTTAACTGCGTCAGGTGATGAGTCACTGTCTGAATTAGGTTGTTCTATCTATTTAACGTCGTGCCAAAAGCTGCTCACCTCTCAGTCCATTTAATCAACAGCTGAGACATTACACACCACTAAATATTTACTGAATGCATGACATCATCTCCACCTTCTCTGCATTTTGTCTGCATCCTTTGCTTTTTTAGCTTTCCCCTTTCATTTTCTGATTTTGTCCCCAATCCTCGTGTTTTTGCTCATTCACTTGTTTTTCTTCTCTTATTCTTTTCTATAAAAGACAAAGACTTCCATTAAAGAAATCTCTTTCCATCACTCTATCACCTCCCCCTTTAGTCTGTGTTTGTCTCTTCCTGTCTGCCTGCTTCACCTCCCTGACCTCTTTCATCGCCCTGTAGCTCCTCAGGCTTTGTGGACATGTGCTTTGCAATCTGCAACCCCGTTGCTCTTCTGTGACTCCAGGGCTCTCCCCATCACCTCATAACCCTCCCCTTCTGCTTTTAGGCCCTTCTGCCTAATTCATGAGCTTCCTGAAAACTCCTGTCATGTCTCATCGGGGCCACAGGAAGGCATGCTGTAAATAATGGAGCATCCCCAAGGACATGTTCAGTCCTGACTGTCACAGCAGTGCACCATGAACTCCCATGGAAGGGACAGGCCTGGGTTTCTATGCCTTTTTAACACGTGTATCATGCTCATAAATAGATTTTTAAAACATATGGGGACTGCAGCTTGAATCTGCAGACACTTACTTTGTTGCTGTGCAGCATGTTACCTCACTGAAACATTGTGTAGAAATGCTGGATTAAAAATCTCTGTATCCCTTAAAAAAACACATGTCAATACACAAATTTGGCCATAAAACAGAAGCTGTAGAGTTAATTAGAATTAGTTAAATAATCAAATTGTATGAGAGGTGAAACGTAAAAAGATTAAACTGGTGATCGTATATAAAAATCCAGACTTAAGATCAAATAAGCAGTAAACAAATCCATTTTCATGCAACACAAAGTAAGAAATCAGACTAGATTTAAAGAAAGAAAATCCTACTTAATTCTCTCAGGGCTGCCTTTGAAAGCTTTGGCTTTGTTGCAACTCATTTGTCAAACTAAAAATCTCGTAATAATTCCTCATACAAAACACACATTTCTTCAGCCAACTCAAACATCCAGCTTTGGGGAATTTGTTTGGCATCTATACTCAAAAAGCGTGCCTTTGCTGAGGATTTAGCCTGGATAGTATAATAAAAGTCTTCTGGGCTTTTTACATGATCAGGTTTTAGGGTATTAGGCGTGTTTGTGATAAACAATGAACAGGTCAAACAGGCCAGCAGTGATGCAGAAGAGCCTTAGTGTCATGCAATACATAAAAAATAGAGCAATGTGTGCTTAAAGCATACACACAACCCAAGTATTTACTACAGGAGGAGGGGAGATTATGTTGTGAAAATCCCATTACTATAAATTTGAGGGTAAAATAGTTTTTTTTCTAGGCAAGAAGATAATGCTTTTGTTTGGCCTCAGTACTCCAAGACAACCCTGGTAATGAGAAGTACGGTAATGATGCTGACTGTAGTTTTGAGAACTGTTATTTAGAATAGCTTTTTCAGGTGTATTTAACATGTTCTTGTGGCATTCACTGATGATGGAGGATCTATACAATGAAAATTAAGTTCAAAACTGTATTTCAGAGTATTTCTTTATTCAAACTGTTTATATTTAGGAGCAGATGAAAAATACTGTTAAAAAAGCTAGTAGGAGTGACGTAGAACCCACAACAGCAAGCCACAAGCCCCCTGCTCCGCTCCAAACTAAAGCATCCACTTGTCAACGACCACATCCATGTAGGTCTTTGTTGTCCTGGGATCTATTTCTAAACTGGCTATGGGGTTATGTTGGGATTGTAAGGGGCTGTAAGCTGGAGGTAGAGAGAGTAAACAGATTGATGATGGGAAGAAGGGGCGGGCTCACTCCGCGCTAACAGTCCTGACCACAACTCAAAGGGGAATTTCTAATTAACTACTGCCTCTCTGCAGAAACTGTCCTTGACAACGACACAGGTATTTTGATGTTGTCTAAAAACAGTATAATAATAACTAAAAGACCACTGGGAACACCTATAAAATAGATCAAAAGATGATTGGAGTGGGACTTTAGGTTGTGCGCTACTCCACTAAAATATCAAAAGGCCAAATGGGTGTTTCTTAAGGTGCTGGGCTAGGTGTGACCGTCAAATGCAATGACCGTGGACAAAATATTTTAAACTTATTTTCACTTCTATGCAGATGACATCATTATAATGCCCACTCCTTTAGAGACCTTTTACTAATTACTTGACAGAGTTCAAGTTCAGCTATAGCAACTTAAAATGTGTAATTAAATTAATCTATACATCCATTATCTATACTTGGTAGGGTCGGGGGGTGGGGGGGGATCAGACTTGTACTATATGTATTCTTTCTAAGAGTGCATATAGTACTGTATAGGTATAGTTTGTACTGCGATTTTATAGCAGAAAAACATTGTTACTCTTGTTTTGCTGTCATTAATCAGTCTAAAAATATCCTTGACTGTTTACAATGCATTTACTCCCACATGTATGTTTGATCTTCCCTGCAGGATGGCTGGCAAGGGTTGTTTAACACAAAATAATCCATGATGACATCAGAAAGGCCATCTGGTCTGGAGTATATCCCACATAATTTTCTTTTAAAAAAAAGGGGTCTAGGTTCTTATGGGCTAAGTTAGATCAATCAAAAATATGGAACAAGTCTTGAACTGCTTAAGTTACACCAATACCCAGACAAATAAAGTTTATAGTAGTATTTTTTTGTATTAGTTGTGCATGTTAAATAAGATAAAAAATACACAATTTAGCCTTCTTATTTTTTTTTACTAGTTGTAGGGAAAAAGGATGTGGCAGCCAGAGGCATTTCTGAATGGAGCTAAGAGTAAAACATTTTAAAAGTGACCTGACATGTTTTTGAAACTTTGTCTTAAGAAATTTAAGATACCAGTAAAATTCCTTAAAAGTTCTTTTAACTCAAAGAAGTGAAGCAACTGTATTGTGGTTAAAGTATAAGTGAGAAGTAATCTTTAACCCATAAAAACCCATGGTGACATCGGTGTAAAAGAAAAATATCAGAAATGTGTTCTGTGGTCCACTTGGTTTGTGGTATATTCCACATAATTTATTTTTAAAGCAAAATGGGTTCTTATGGGTTAATTATCTGTAAGAAAATGCAATAGAAGTTCAAAAGTATAGTTTGTCCTAAAATATAGCATGATCTTGCATATTGTGGTTTACAGAAGTAGCAGTGCATGGTGGTTTAGTTTCACTTTAGGAAGTGTTACAGTGCTAAAAAAATGAGAACATTGTTTGGTGTATTGATTGTGATCCTTTGAGATTTGCATTTCAAATTCTGGGATGCACGGGACAAGAAATGTTCGAATTTAATCAAAGGCTTCATAAAAGTACTGAGATTTTCTAAATATTTTAGGTGTCTTCATCACCCTAAAAATTATTTAAAAAGAAAAAAAAAACTATCAAGTGTTTTTGAGGTGGCTGAGGAAGAGGTGCTAACATGGGTTTGGCAGAAGTCACTTGCCATCTCTAATCCTCCACAGCAAAAACTTGTTTTATTGTTTCGTTTAGGTAGGCTTAATCCAATTTAGGGCTACAGTCTACAGTGTAAAAACTCAACATCAACTCAAGTTTGTTCTGCTCATTGAAACTAATGTGAAGCACTTCCTCCTGCTTGTTTTGGTTTAATACTTTCTGATTTTGAAATATTTCTTAACAAAGCTTTTCTAATAAAAATGACTTGGCCGCATAGCGGACTGCTCTAAGCTGGGCTCAAACAGACCTCTCCGATCAAAAATGAGATAAATCAAAAATGAGTAGTTATGCGAAGGGAAAAAGATCATGGCTGAACTCTACCATCCATCTCAGATAAAAGCACAGATAAAAACCCAAAATATATCAAAGCATCTTAGAAAACCTTCCACTGTTGTTCACTCAGTTTTTTTCAGCCTTCATTATCAATAATAAGGACTATTCATATATGTAGATGGGGAAAAAAAAACAACTTTTAGGCATAAATAATGAAACCTAAATTAAAATATGCACCGCTTCATGCATCAGCAGAGTGCTCAGAGTCAAGAGGTGAGTTTTTGCCATGTGCGCATGCATATTTCTTGTTTAATCGATGGGATAAAAACAGTGTTACTTATGTAATGCAGCTGGGTTTCCGCAGACCAACTTCCATGGGCTGCCAGGAACAGGTGTACTGTTGAAGATTTGTTATGTGTTATGCAGGGGAAGAATAGCACAATACACATTACAGACAGCAAAAAAGGAAGGTGGAGATATCTAGGACAATGCATGACAATGAAAAATATGTTCTTCCTCCATGTTTTACACCTAATAAAAAAGAAATGGAAATATACGCTTCAGTTAATTTAAATGCAATCCACTCTGTCTGTTTCTTTACTGTTTGTTAATGTGAACATGTGTGGGTGTGGGTCTGTGTGGGAATGTCCTCATTCACACACCCATTCACTCTCACACTCACACCTATTCACAATGTAGAGTTGCCAATTAACCTATGAAGCATGCTTTTATTGCACAATAAATGACAAATGAACCATTACCATTAAAAAAATGTACAAACAACCTCCAATCATTGGTTCTGAAGTGTCACTGATTATTAGGCACCTTTTTTTTTTTAGAACAATGCAACTCAGTAGCTGAAGTTTTAAACTTTACAAAATGAAAATGCATTGCAAATCATTCTAGACTGAAACTTTTCACCACTCATCTAAGTGACTTGATCAGTTTGAGTGGTAAAGCACTTTAATAAAGAACATTTTAAGTCCAGATGTCATAACTCAACTAAAAAAAACTCACTTGGATCAATAAGAACATTAACCAACTTGTAAATTGACGACATATATATTCTAATTTTCTTCACACTAAAGCGTAGGCTGCTCTCCTTTCTTGGACAGGTCAGTGTGTTTTTTGTAGATTTGGAGCACAGACTTCCGACTTTACTTATGCATGTTTAGTTTATGTTGGATAGAATTATTTTGAACATTACTTTGACACTTTTGGCTTAAAAGAAAGCTTGTGTAAAGGTTTTAAAACTAGGTGGAGAAGGGGCTTTTTATTCTTTTGAAGCATGTGTGCTCTTTGGAGTATAAAAGGAGAGCCAATGGATTCACAGTTAAAGGTGTTTTTGCCATTACTGGCTTAACAGGAATATTTCTGCCTCATTATTTTTCCCTTTGTCCAACAATGCAGAAAACGAACCATTAAAACTGACTACAATAGTGCAGTGAATGCTGCTCTTTCACTAAACATAACAGTGGCAGCTTTAGAATTCAAAACATCCTGTGACGTGTGACTGAAGACACCAGTTCCTCTCTGGTTCTCTGGGATGTGCAAACCAGTTATTAAGCCATAAAGGTGGACTGTTAAATGACAGCTATGCATCTGAGATGTCAGCCCATGAGCAAAAGCAACTACTGCCTGGCCTATATATAGTAGACAGACAGGCTCATTCTTTTTCTTTCTTTTTTTATTGAATTCTTTACTTTTCTTTTTCCTCTTCCTGTGTCGTCAGCTACAAGCCGCGGGCATTCGAAGGCAGCCTCATGAGAGCCACAATGAGAAGTAAAGCTCTGCATTCATTTTGCTGCCTGGAGGGCCTGTTGCATGTCTGAGCTTAGTTTCATGTATCATCCCATTCAGAAGAGCTGATGTAAGGGCATGATGCACAAACAGAAAAAAAAGCAAACAGAAGGCTATTCTTAGATGGCCAGGGCACAGCCGGCGGTGAAAAGAGAAAAACTAGGGATTGACTCAATTGTCTGCAATGAGATTACAGTTAATTTGTTCAGGGTAATTTTACAAGTGAAACCATCTTTAAACGGCACTATTAGAAAAATGTTTTATTGGCTCCAAATCAACTCTCAAAAACTGTATGACTAATACATAACACTTTAGTGTTATAGTGCATACATTTGTATACATATTTGACCAATGAATCCTTTGCTACCCCTGCAGTTTGTATTTAAAATCTCAGATTTGAGCTGGATTGGAGGTCAGTTTTAAACCAGCAGGCAGGATGGGCGCCTAAACATTTCTCTAATATTGTGTGGAGAAAGCTCCCTCTGCTGGACAGTTTTGGTTAGTTCAAATTAAAATAAAAGACTGCTTTGTCTTAACTCTTTTTTTTAATACTCACTATCTGCTACAATAATGGATTAATGGTTTTAGAGAGGCAACCTTGCTCACCTGCTGACATAGTAAAGTTATGTTTGACACATAAAGCATGACACATAAAACCTTTCTACACCACGATACATGGACTTTCTATAACTTTTATCCACTGGCCTAATTTGAAGCCATTTCCAGCATCCTCCAGGGGTCTCATAATTAAATTCCATCTATTTCCTTCAAAATAAAATGGAGGCAATTTTAGTAAAAACTTACCACAGCCACTCCTGACCGAAATGAGCAAATGAGAAACCTTATCTCCATTTTCTAAACAAACTAGTGTATTAATGCAACATTTGTTGCAAATGGAAATTTGGGTCATTTTTGGAATAAGAGCAAACCACAACTTAATGAACTGTTCAATATTTGCTGGAACATTAGGAGCTGGCTAGATTATTTGTTGTACAAATGAATACTTCCCAAGTCAAAAATATGAACACACTTATCCATTCTTTAGGAGCAAACATAAACCAAACAAAAACCAAGATTTCGACTGGTTTTCAACATTTCAGATTGAATTTGGAGTTAATTTTTATCAGTTTACTGTTACAAAAAAACATACCGTCGAAAGCAGAACAATTGTTCATGACAAAAGCAGACACCTCAGAGGCTTGAGATTTAACAGATAGTGAAAAGAATGATTTCAATGGAAACATTCCATTTGTTTTTGTGTTTGTAGGACTGGGGTATATGTGATCAACATGGGAAGCTATTGGTTAACAAAGACAGAAACAAAAGTAATACACGACATCCACATAAGTGCACAAAGCAGCAGCAAGTTAAGAATGAGGGAGAGCTACAACCATTTGTTTCAAATGGAGAAGTGCATCATGATCACTATAGCGTTCACTAACCAAAGTTCAGTAGAGCTTGATTTTTTGCTTGAAAAGGAGTGGGAAGAAGCTATCTTGAATAATCCCACCCCTACTGAGGTAATTTATTTTATAGTTTTACATGGTTTTTCTAATCCGGTTCTGATCAGTTAGATTCTATTCAAGTAACAAAATCCAGTGATTATTGGTAATTGATTAGCTTCAGAAAACATTCATTCACGTTTTTAGTTAACAGTAACGATAACCGTTATGTAATAATCATTGATTGTTATTAGAACACAATATCACATTAAACCAGTGATTATTGCTACAAATTGCAAACAAAGTAAAGAAAATCAAGAGCTTATGATTGTAATTAAAAGCATTTCAGTAATCATTATTGCACATTACACAATGTAATACTCATTGGTTGTAATTAAAAAAGCTTTGATTATTTCAGCACAATCGCACAAAGTTCACACATGTATGTGGAGTTATTCAAACACCCGTTGTTTCTAAACTACTCATATTTATGTCGTGAGATCAGAGTTTCTTTATAGATTTTCTTGAATATTTGAACATTGTTTGAGCTCATTGCTTAACCCGTTCCAAAGTTTAGTGCCACAAACAGAAACTTTTTTTTGTGGTTCTTATCAATTTGGTCATGAAGTTCCTACATCCCCTCAGTTTGTAGCCTCCTTCATTTTCTAAGAACTGTTTTTGGATATTGAATGGTAACGATTTCCCGTTGGCCCTTTTATATACTGTAAGTTGTGCAGTGCAAAAAATCCACAAGGTCATAAAGTTTTAAAAGTCTGGATTGATAAAATAGATTGTTTGTATGATCAAGACAGCTGCTTTATGTACAATTCTAATGGCTCATTTTTGAAGTAAGAAAAAAGGATGTAGTGAGCTCTTATAATTATTCCCCCAAATTTCTATACAGTAGGTGAAATATGGTAATATTAAGGAGCAGTACAATAAATATCTACTGTTGTATTCTAATATATGTTTAGATTTATTTATGATTGAAATACTTTTTGAGACTTTAGTTTTATGTGTCTGATGTGTGGCTTCCAACTTACTTTGTCATCGATAAAAACTCCTAAAAATTTGATTTCTGTGACACTTTCAATTGAGACATTATTTATTTTAATTTCGACCTTGATATTGGCGTTGTAGTTACCAAAAAACATCACTTTAGTTTCATCTAGGTTCAAAGACAATTTGTTGTAATCCATCCATACTTTTATTTGGTTTAACTCTGTGTTCACCACATTTATAAGTTCCCTATGATTGTCTGTAGAATATATTTGTGTCATCAGCAAATAATGCGAGTTATATACATTGATACATTGAATATATCATGTATGTAAATATTGAATGGCAGCGGGCCCAGAATTGATACTTGTGGGACACTACAACTTATCTCTTTGGCTTCTGATGTAAATTAATCAATCTTGACAAATTATTTTCTTCCCGTTAAATAGCTTTTGAACCAAGTTAGCGCTAGTCCTCTTATCCCATACCATTCCAGTTTGTCAAGTAGGATGTCATGATTGAAAGTGTCAAAGCTTTTTTTAAGTCAATGAGAATTCCAGCTGCATATTTCTTTTGTTTAGAGCATTTCCTGATTTCCTCCACAGCATCAATGATAGCCAATGAGATTGATCTGTTTTCTCTAAAACCATATTGGCTTTCATTTATAATGTTATAATGTCAATAAATGTAACTAATTTATCATTGAATATTTTTTCTAAAATTTTAGAGAATTGTGGAAGAAGAGAAACATGCCCATGGTTTATAAAATAGGTTGGAGATAGGAATAACTTTTATGTACGTTAGAGGCTTAGAGATACTATTAATGACCTTTTTCACCACTGTCATATCCATATTCTCACAATCTTTTGAGTTTTTACTCTTGAATTTATTTACAATTGATATCAGCTAATTTTTATTCACATCAGAGAGAAGGGTTGATGATAGGTGGATTATTGTCTTTGCTGCTTTTGCACTTTAGAATTTCTGCTGCCAAATCTGGACCCACATTTATAAAATAGTTATTAAGGGCGTTTGCTGCTTTATTGATGTTATAGCTTTTACCCTTCTCATCTTTAATCTGGGTACATTTTCGCTGTTTTGTCCCATTTTTATGATATTTAATATTTCCCAAACTTACTTCGCGTTGTTTAGAAATAAAGTACATAGTCTGAACATAAATTCATGAAATTGGCTATGCAAACTCAGAATGTATCTATAATAATCATTGCTGATAACAATCTCAAAGATAAGGAGAAAACTTACAATCTGTTGAAGGTGAGACCTTTCATAAATCATAAATTCATTGGCTGCTGCCTTCAAGCTTGGCCAAAATGTGCCCAAATAGACGACTCCAAATACTGGACCTTGTCCAAGCTGACAAAAGCCCAAACCTGCGGGCATGAGGATCAGTTTATTACTAGGATCAACTAATCAAAAGTGCTTGAATATAAAGTCTAAACTCTTGGTTTACAGATTCAGGACTCAGAAGGATTGAGTTTAGAACAGCTGGCCAACAAACATCTGTCCAAGATGCCAGCATGTGGAGAAGTGCCCTGTGATCAGTTCTTTACCCCAGCTGTAGATCCCATGCTGGAGAAGCAGGTGCACCTCACTGGCACTGAGATGAAAACTGGCTCCCCCAGGTCGTTACTGAAATTACCAAGTGATCAAATGCCAAAACAGCAAGAAACAGGTGCCCTAGCCACAGTCAACAAGGCAGATGGGACACTTATGTGTGGCTAAGTGGTTTGACAACAAGCCAGTGGAACTGTTTTCTGTCATTAAGTCTGAGCAGACTGAGAACATCAGTTGATGTTGGTCCAAAAAAGACAAAAATGGTGTAATCAGTGCATACTTAGAATTGTTTTAGGGTACAATTCCAAAATGGGTGTTGTTATTTTGGTGGACCAAAAGATAAGCTTAAACCAGTGAGTGTGCACTTAAAAAAGATCAAATTGTTGCTCGTGCATTTTTTTCAATCCCTGCACGCCAAAAACAAAAAAAGGTTTTAGTGAAGATACTTAAGTATTCCATGGTAGCAGCTCAGTAATTCCATGACATGCATGACATTATGGATAGAATGCACACTTTGGAAATGTAGAAAAGGGGAACCCACACCCTTCAGAGCGAGGCAATCAATCTTATGGCTGGATCTCCAGGTCACTTCAATTCCACACATTTCAGTCTGCAAGTGCTCTGCTGCTCATCTCGCAAACATTCATAAAAAACCTTGGCGTTTTCAAGGACAAGGTTTCTCTTGAAAATCTTGTGTGCAGTACATCACATGAAGTGTGTTCCTCTACTTGCAGATTGGACCATTTTGCAGTATTTCATGACGGGCAGTTAGGCTATTCACTACCAATAAATGTCCTGCTTTCTAGAGCCACTGCATTTATACAAAATTAGCTAAAAGAGTCTGGATTGGGAAGCCTCTTAGTTAACTTACCCTGATATATTTTTGTCTCCACTTAAATATGTTAACTTATTTAAATAAAAAATAATCAAACAGGAATTGTGTACTGTATAAACAGTGCAGAATAATTTGGACTTTTTAAAAATTTTTGCAGCAATCTTTGAGCTTCAAGCCCCACTCTGATGAAATTTGTGTTTTTGGTGTTTTTAACATGTTTCTTGTGGCCTATTTTTTGTGATGGAGGACAAATATTAAGAATATTGAGCTCAGGATTGTATTTCTTAATATCTGAGGAAATTGTTCTTAAAACAGGAGCAGAAGAAAACTGCTGTTTGAAAAAGAGCTTATTTGTGACATAAAAAATACGCTGGATGGGCCACAAGCTCTTTGCTCCCAGCTCTCTGCAACGGGAAGGGGGGCGGGGTTGCTCCATGCCAACGGACCCGTCCAAATAAACTGCCGTCGCTCTGTAAAAACTCCTAGGAAATGACACTTTAATTAAATATTATTTTTGTCAAAATTGGCATAATCATAAGGAAAGAAACAATGGGAACACTTTGCAAATAGATCAAAAGATGATCAGAGTGTAACTTTAAAACAACAACTTATGGAAATATACTTGTTCATACATTGCTTGTTGTTATTTTGTGTTATAGTTGAATACAATTCAATGCTCTCCCACAAACATTTATTTTTGAGAAAAAAAGAATTGTTTTAGAGAGCTTAGAATGTTGATTTTGGAGTAATTGGGAGTTTCTACATTTAAATTGCAAAACAGATTTTAATATTTGAATTTAAAATAACTGTTCCCATATGGGGATGAAGAAATGAAAGCAGCTGTCAGACGGCTTGCATGCTCAGGACAGAGAATTAACTGTTGGTACTGTTTGCTGCTAGTACCAACAGTTACAGGACCACTTTGGTTGAGCCAGTAGATGGCATTGTAACACATTTATGCATCCATTTTCCATCCAATTGTCTGGCCTCATGAGGTGGCAGTGGTTTTTCTGTGGGGTGCAGATTGGAATAATAAAATGTAGATTTTATTTGATTCAGTATAAAAAAAAGAAATAAAGAAATGGCATCTACATGCATGTCATGCCTGTAATATTGTAATTTATGATAATTTTAACATGAGGGCAACTTGATTTTATTAAATGTGTCAAATAATCTCTACTCATCCTCCAAAACTGAACCTAGATCAAATGCAAAATGAAACCACACACCAGCGGAACAATTGTCCAATTACAAAGCCCTTGTAAACATTCACCTTTTTCAAACAAAACATGTGGCCTACATACTCTAGAGAATTGGGCTCATATCTCTGGAACAATAAGGAGCAAAGGACAAAAAATACAACCTCTCTGTTCTCTGCATGCATTTCCCTATTGCCTGCTTCACTCAGCAGTAAATAAAGGTAATGTGCAAAAGCTTAATTAAACGACATAAATCCTGTTTACAGCATCTGGGCTTCAGCGAGACATTAGTCATGGGAGGAAAGGAGAGCTGCTGTTTGCCTTTCTTTGTGTGTACAGCCTTCCAAGAGCTTCCCTGTTCAAACGCTTACACACTGGTTTAGACAAGTGTGTGTGGAACATAAAGCTCAAAGTACTTCACTTTCCCCGTCCAAGTGTGGACATGAGCTACAGCATCGTTGTGACTCTTAATATGCCTCTTTCTGTAAAACTCTGGGTAATAATTCATCCCATTCATTAGAGATGAGTGAGTGTGTGTGTGTTTGTGTGTGTGTCTTGGGTTGCACTTTGGCTCATCTTCTCTGGCATTCCACATCTCAGAGAACTGAGGTAGCCCGAGCCAATGTCCCTGACTTTGTTGCTCCCCCATGAGAGGATATTTAACGAGCGAAGGATGTCTCCTGTTTAAAGGACAAGCACAAGTATTTATGTGGGTCAAGTGCAGTTGAAAGTAGTCTGCTTGTAAATGAGATTTCTGTATGGAAGCAAACGCCACAGTAGACATTTAGTGAATTCCTCCATTGATTCCCATTTCCTTCTGATGCTGAATGCAAAGGATTCGGTCTATGTGCATGCCACCGGCAGAACTTGTTCCCATCTCTCCATATCACCACTTTCATCTGGTGGACACAATCTCTTGTGAGTGATGGATATTAGATTAAACTGGCTGGCTGTTGTTTCGGCCCCATTGACTCCAGCAAGAGTTGCAGCTGGAGATTACAACACTAATTGCATTTTTGTTTTTTAATGGAAAGTGCCAGAATATCTAAAAGTTCTTTCTGCTGGGTTAACTCAAAGTGTTTTGCACCATTAGGGACTCACAAAGACAAATTGGCTGCATTACCTGTAGCCTAATATTCATTTATTATTTGCAATAATAAAACAGCATGAATTTGCTCTCCCTTGAAATTTGAGGTCATCCGGCACACTGCTCCTCTATAGAGGAAGATGCTACTACCTAATAAGTCACTTCAGACCAGGTGTCCATTTCTCAGAAGGTTGAGGTGTCACTGAATCCACTGAGTGTGCCTCCTTTGTGTACCGCTGCTGCTGCTTTAAAGCACGGCACAGGTTGTAGTAATTCCACTTTTAGAATTTGGAGGGGCATTCAAGCAACATAAATACACTCCAGCAAGGTAGAAGAGACAACAAAACAGAGGTGAGGCATGTTGTTTTCTGTCTGCTGCTCTTAACCCTATCTTCTGCATTCTCTTCCATGACTGGTGGTTACAGGCTGGCGCCAGTGTTCAGCAGCGGAGGGTGTGAATGTGCATGGATGAATGGTTCTGTGATTGTAAAGTGCTTTGAGCCTTCTAAGAAGGGAGTAAAACGCAATACAAGTATAAGCCATTTACCATTTTCATGTCATTTTTTTGCATACATACATACATTTCCTGTTTGCTTTTCCTCTTGACTTCCTGCCTTGCGATTTACCTTTGGCCTCCTTTTTGGTATTTTTTTTGAACCCTCCTACAATGTCCAAACCGTCACGTCTGATATCTCACTCTTTGTTATCCTAACATGAGAGCTGTCCATCTGACAAACTCACTACTTAAACTGTTCATCCTTGTCTCTTCTAATGAGAACCTCAGCATCTTTAGTTCCACAACCTCCTGCTCCTTAGTGCCATTTTTACCAAGCCTTCTAAGAATGCTAGACTCCCTAAAGCACATGTGTCAAACTCAAGGCCTGCCATGTCATTTTATGTGGCCCACAAGAGCATACAAGTTTTTAATCTCTTAAAATAAAAAAGAAAATTTAGTTGATTACATATTATTTAAGTGCAGCTGCTGTTGAAAGTATTCAATATTTGCATGTCTTATGTGTGTATGCAGACAAACTGTTGTCATCAAACCATCAGTTGGATGCAAGGCTGTGTGCAGCCTTTTTTTGTGAAATGTTCTACGTGTAATACATGTTTTTGGCAGCTCAGTTTTATGTTATTTTTCTTTATTCACTTGGACAGTTTGATCCTTTCTTAATGGAGTTATGTGGGTTTTAATAAGCAGACAAATTGAAAAGGATTTATGCTAGAGTAACAAGCCAACATATGTTATCTATGCAGCTGTAATTGTCACTTTAAAAAGTTGTAATAAATAAATGATGAGTTATTTAACATTAAGGAGTAGTTACATTTATTTTTCATTACGTTATATCTGGCCCTTTGAGGACAGCCACTATGCTGATGTGGCCCGTGGTGAAAATGAGTTTGACACCCCTGCCCTATAGTCTTCTTCTCCTTTCCTAATTCGTAAGTACTTAAAGTTAAAGTCCCATTAGTTGTCACACACCTGGGTGTGTGAAATGTGTTTTCCACTTTTGACCCATCCTCTGGAGGAGCGCTGAGTAGCATTCACAGCCCCTCTTGGGAACCATTTAGTGGTGTAGCCCCCCCCCCCCCCCCCCCAATCAACCCCTTAATGCTGTGGATCAAGCAGAGAGAGATTGGGTCCCATTTTAAGAGTCTTTGGTGTGACCCAACAGTGGACGTAAGCTCTCAGCCCCCTGGTCATGGGGCGTACACTCTACAACTAGGCCATTGAGCTAGTCAGAGGAAAGGAAAATTCCTCCTTTTTTCCCCCTCAATGCTCTGTAACCTCATCGCTCCACTCAACCAAGGGGTCTCTCTCCTTCCCACACCTGTCTTGCTGCTGCTAACCTTCATTCCTGTCTAACCTCATCTGTCAATCTGTCCATCACCACATCAAACAAGAAAAGGCTCAGAGCAATGTCTTGATGCAGTCCCACCTCCACCTAGCACTCCTCTTACACTCAACTGCACACCTCAACATGCCCTTAACCTCTTGAATACTATTTTTTATACACTACTGCTATTTCTTCATCAGAATTTTGAGCAAATAAGACATGTGTGTTTGTATTTCTTGCCGGAATTTTACTTCTGTTTAACAAAAATCATGTCTGAGGGTCACAAGCTTTATTTAGCTGCTGCTTTACCAAGATTCGTCTTTTTTGCTTCTAAAAATGGGTCAATCCTCTTTTTTTGTTTCTGGCTCTCTAAGATCTAATATATAGCAATCAAGTAAAAAACATTCCTAAGCATTGGAGACTTTCACAGATGTTTCATCACAATCAACTTTCTTTCCACTCACTTGAAAACATTTTTCCCTGTTTCTTTCCAGTTCTTCCTCCACTGCAACAGCCACCACTTCTGTTCTCTGTTATTGTACATTTCTACATTCCATTTCTATTTCTTTGCCTTGCTAGATTGGACAAACAAACCTTCCCTCTTTAGTGTCCAACCTATCATGCATGTTATTACCTCTTATTGTCTTGGCCTTTGTAGCCTTTTCTGCTGTCTGCTGGATTTGGTTCTCCCCCAGACGTCCTCGTTCTACTTCTCTTCATCTTTTTCCAGATGACTCATAGATGACCATATATCTTCCTAGATCCCTACCTTTTTTTGTAGGTTGGACTATAATCATCTTGAAGAACCCTCTGATCACCCAAACTCCTCTAAAAGCTTTGTATGCCTTTAAACTGAAGTCCAAACCAATCTCTTTAATCCTCAGGAATTATTTGCATCAGCTTATGTAATTCCACCTGGAAATGGCCCTTCTCTTATAAATCACATCCTACTGGTAGTACATTACCAACAACAGCACATCATACCTTCAATTTATATCTTCAGAGTTTCCAAATTCACTGTATTACCAAAAGTATTCACTGACATACCTTGACTCACATATGAACATATAGCTCAATATGATGTCTGTCCACCTTTTGCAGCTATGACAGCTTCAACTCCTCTGGGAAGGCTGTCCACAAGTTGAGGAGTGTGTTTATAGGAATCTTTGACAATTCTTCCAAAAGCCCATTGGTTGATGTTGGTCAAGAAGACCTGGTTCTCAGTCTCCGCTCTAATTCATCCCAAAGGTGTTCTATCGGGTTCAGGTCAGGCCAATCAAGTTCATCCACACCAGACTCTGTCATCCATGTCTTTATGGACCTTGCTTTGTGCTCTGGTGCACAGTCATGTTGCAAGAGGAAGGGGCCCGCTCCAAACTGTTCCCACAAGGTTGGGAGCATGGAATTGTCCAAAATGTTTTGGTATCCTAAAGCATTCAGAGTTTCTTTCACTGGAATTAAGGTGCCAAGCCCAAGTCCTGAAGACAACCCCACACCATAATTCTTCCTCCACCAAATTTCCCACTCGGCACAATGGAGCCAAAAATGTACCGTCCTCTTTGCAACCTCTAAACCTAGACTCGTCAATCAGATTGCCAGATGTTAAGCGTGACACTTCACTCCAGAGAACACGTCTCCACTGCTCTAGAGTCCAGTGGTGTGATGATTTACACCACTGATTTGACGCTTTGCATTGCACTTGGTGATGTGTGGCTTGGATGCAGCTGCTCAACCATTCCATGAAGCTCTCTACTGTACATAGGCTAATCTGAAGGTCACATGGGCAGGGCGCGTGGCGTGCCTCTCTGTGGATACAACTATCTTCAAATTACTTAAAAAGTTGATTCTCTCCAAAAAGAGAGCTGACCATGCCCCTTAGGAAAACCCAGGAATACAAAGACCTCAAAAAGATTCTTGATGATATTCAAAATACGCTGAAAAGCTTTATGGATCAGGTGTCGGCTAAGCTAACGCCACTTTGGGAAATGATGGAAGAGTTCAGAAGATTTCGGGCTCAAAACGAGCAACGAGAAAACTGGGTCGACAATCTGGAGAAAAGACTGGACGATGTGGAACAGCAAGTAAGGATGAATATTGTCATTCTCACTGGAGTACCAATCAAACCTGGAGCGAAGCTGACATCAGGAGCAAGCACTGCTAATGCTAGCACTAGCGTAGCTAGCAGTGAACCGGAGAGCGGTGGAGAGACTCTGGAACAGCAAATACGTTCATTTCTCACATCTAAAGGGATTTCCCTGGATCTCAATACCATCGAGACCTGCCAGCTGCTCCCCAGGAGAAAGGAGACGGATAAACCAGCGATCCTCATCAGGTTTGTGAATCACAAACACAAGCTAGCTCTGATGAATCAACGTAAAAATCTCAGAGGATCTGCTGTTTATCTGAACGACCATCTGACCAGAAGGAATGCTGAAATCTCAAAACATGCCAGGCTTCTCAGGAAGCAGAAGCAGATTGAGAACACTTGGGTGAAAGGCTGCAGGATTTACGTCAAACCACTCGGTCCACCGGACCGGTCCAAGGTTCTGGTTGTGAACACCATGAAAGACTTTGAGAAGTGCTTGATTATGGTTGTCTGAAACAACATGAAGTAATAAATCAAAGAGTCAAATAATTTCAAGAAATATGACACCTGGATTCATCACTTTCTCCATCGCCTGACGTCACCTGAATTAATAGCAGAGAGTTCTGACCTGCAGACAACTTGACCTCAACCTTCACCGCAGCTGATATCAGCTAGGAAGGATATGGACCTGAATCTAATGTCTGCAGACATAACATGGAAGACAACTATAAACTGTTTTGAACCCAGAAGATCAGCTGTTATTCGGCAGAAGATGAAATGCCAACCTTGGACAATCGACAGATTATGGACCCTTTTATTTTTCCCTTACAGCATTACTTTAATATATAAAAAAGAAAAAGAATATATATATATATATATATATATATATAAGTAAAACAAATGATTAATCACTTATTGAAAATGGTTAAATTGATCGATGTTTAATGATATTACTTCATTTGCTCCGAAAATTCATAAATTGATTCAAAAATCTTTCCTAATGTAGCATAATTTTGCACATGTTTTTAACTTTTGGTACTTGATCAAATTTTGCTATGAAATTCCTGAAACAGTGTTATGTCTATTTTACTGATATAGTATTATGTTATAATCATATGAATGACTTTTATAAGTAACATAATCTGCATATATTTAAGGTGACTGATCTGCATTTGCCATGTTGATTTTTAAAATAGTTATTTTTTTATATAATAATTGAGTAATTCATCTTTTGTCATGTGCTTTATCGATACCTTATGATTTTTAATTCTGTCTGATAAAAACTAGGAACCGGATATTGATACATCATGTAATAAAATGGTTATAGTATAACGGGGTGGAATTATATAAGTTCGCTTCCCTCCACTCCCTTTCAAGCAATATTTATTAATATGTCTAATTATCCTAAGTTTGATTAGTTACTGTATGAATGTATAACTGATGATTATATTGCTTTTGTGTATTATTTCTACTTAATTGCTTGAAATAAACCGTTTCAAATCAAATCAACATGAAGTTTGGAGCTTCCATTTTGTTATGATAGAACTGACAGTTAACTGCTATTTGGGAGCAAGGAAATTTCACAACCAGATATGTTGCATAGGTGGCATCCTATGACAGTTCTATGCTGGAATTCAGTGAGCTCCTGTGAGCGACCAATTCATTCATAAATATTTGTAAAAACAGTCTGCATGACTGGGTGCTTGATTTTATACACTTGCCAGGCCAAGTGATTAGGACAGCTCATTCAGACCATTTGGATGGGTGAGCAAATACTTTTGGTAATAAAGTGTATCACTCTCCTCGCCTTTAGAAAGTTCTGAGCAAATAATAACTGTACTAGAAGACAGTAGATTGTGCCTTGCAACAAAAGAAAGAATATCATCCAAAATCACAACTGTTTATATTTATGTTGCGTTTTTTTGCAGTAATGTACTTTGAGGTGAGCAAAAGGTTTTTGCTGTTAGAAATCATAGGTGCAAAGTGAATCAAGCACTCTAGAGCAGGATGTAAATCAACCTTTATAGTAATGTGCCAGATGAATAATTTACTAGCTCAAATGGTACTGTTCTCTCTAATACATCTTCAGCTTTTTTTTCCATCAGACTATACAGTAGTGGAGCAGCACATAATTGCTCAGTGCATGAAATAGTACTTGAAGCCAAGTATGATGTAGATCAGAGTGCAGTCTAGATCAGAGTGCAGTTTCTAGTCCATCATGCTAACCTATTTACGGTGGCAGATGAAAAAGTTAAGAGCCCTAATACTTCAATACTGCTTCTATATCACTGCAGGCAAAATCCCACATTCACCACTAGATAAAAAAAAGGCAAGGAAGAGCTTTTGAATCTCTGGGAGGAGAATTATAGCTCTAGTTAGAATTTAATGAAGGCACATAAAAGTGGAAATCTCAGCATTCAAGACCTCAACGAACTGTTAGCTCGGAGGGAAAGTTGCTGCCAAAAGCTCTGCGAGGCAGATTTGGATCCAACTGGAGAGATTTGATTTTAAACTGATTTGAGCTTTTTTGGTGCATTGTGGCATCATGGTCAGTTTGAAACCATGCAATAAATAGTTTCTCACATCATAATCAAAGCTTTTTAACCAAAAAGATTTGGAAAAAAAAGACCCAAATCGTGGATTAGAACTGAACTCCTCAGGAGTGCTCGAGCCGCTGTGCTTCTGGGCTTATCTTTGGCAGCAGTATGGATGGGGGAAGCACACCCCTCCACACACACACACACACACACACACACACACACTGGTTTATTAATTTTGCCATTCTTTCAAAGGTCAAGAGAAATGATTGTCTCGTCTCCGCTTAACACTTTCTTTCACTCTGAATCCTCGTGGCGTCTGGGTGGAGTTGATAGAGGAACCCATTTCTTCCCTCCCATCCTCCCTAACATCCCCTCTTTTCCTCCTTTGACTGGTCAATTCTCACTCAAAGGCATAATCACATTTAAATGAATGCAAACATGCACATGTTGTCGTGAATCCCATAATTTACAAAGCAAAGCTTACAGCAGTGTTTCATGAAGTTTATTGCATTTCCTCTTTTCGAGTCAGTTTGTGACTATGTTTGCATTTGTTTTTATGGTTTTGCCTCACCTTAATAACGAAAAGAGCAGCTGAATGAACGCGTTACAGTTTTATTTCTACTTCTGTGCCCATTTACATTAAACCGACTTCTCTGTGTTCTTTCTTTCAGTTTACCATATTTTCTTCTCATCCAGATGTTAATGCAGCAACTCCAAACTCCCCTTTGTCTATTCTCCTACTGACAGCTGCTGAAGAGGCTTCAAGGACACAGAACTTGCAAAGACCAAGTGCCTGGACCCTCAGCTGTTTTATAAAATTACAAAAAAAATCACTTCTATTTGTTTCCCTGAATCATTCTGAGCCGAAATATAATTTGCTCTCTGAAAGTGAGAAACAATATGTATCCATATATTGTGAAATATTGTGCATAATGTTTAAGTAGACTTGTTTTAGCCATATAATACATGACAAAACTCTTGTTTGAACGCACGTAGGCCCTTTTTATTTCTGCATCACTAAATGCATGAAATATTAATCACCTCTCTTCCTTATGACCAAGTCATTAAAGGAAAGGTTATATTTAAGGTTAATGGAGGACAAAGTTTAATTAAACCACCTTTAATGCAGGTCTTTTCCTTTTGGAGTGCGATTTTGGAATCTTATTCCTAAGACCAAATGAGCAACTGATTATTTTTTCTGTGACATACGAAATACATTTAAATGGGAAATGAATTTTAAAAAGCAAAGTTGTAATTTTCTTAGGGAAAATCTTCTCTGTTTTAAGCAGATTCCGATGAGCTAAGTGTGGAAACGATTTTTACCCAACAGTGGGGTGCAGGACAATTGTGCAGCCTGCAGCTATAGATATAAGCAAGGTGTAATGAATTACCGTTTTTAAACTGCTGAAACAACACAAACTGGAAATGCAATTAAATTTCTAAAAAAGATGCTCAGAACAAAGACACTTGACAGCAGAATTACTTTCTAGTCAAGGAACTGTGCCTAATTGTATTAGCAGACTTTGAATGTAGGTAAAATTCAATTATAAACTTCTAAAGACCATAGCCGCATCGAATTTGAGTCGATACTCTTTTTTCGTGGCTTATTTAAATAAAAATGACACCAAAGCAATGAAATATCATGATACAGCCAAAGGGGGGAGCTTTTCAAGGCTGAATGAAAACACTTATTCAGAACATGAGCACCCTTTGATAGGATGACTTAAGATCAAGATAATACTGCTGAAAGTGCTTTCATTAAGAGCTTATAGGTTACATCTCAGCTGGAAATGACGAAACAGATGTGAAACTGTTGAAATGTGTGGTGAAAGTTATGTGGGGTTGTCTTTTAATAACACCCACTGATGCCAAGTTGCCTAAATTTCCATAAAACTTTGGTGTGCCGGGGTTAACCATGCTGCGATTCCTCAAAATACACATTCACACCCCTTCATATTTTTGTCAGTTCCTTTTCTTCCACTTTTTACATGCGAAACACTTTCGTTTATTTGGAACCTAACCTCGGGAGCTTGAGGGATGCATGTTCTATTTAGGGTGTTCACACTTCTCAAAGCTGGAAAAGATGAGTGGCTGCCATCAGGTTGTATTTATAAAGCACAGTGTGAATGACATGACAGGAATAGTGGGTGAAGGGTGTGAGGTGTAAAAGACAGAGACAGCAGATGGGAAGCTTTTCCTTTAGCATCATGATTATTTTTATATGATTTTTAGGAGCCACTGCAGTCCTAACAAAGTGTATGTGGAGGGCAAGGGTGGGGTAGGGGCCAGCTTAGAGGTGTTGTAATTTTGCATTTTCTCCATTTAGCTGGTTTGAATCCCAGCTAGATACTTTCTGTGCAGCATATGTCCTCCTAAAGTCCAAAAATAAGAATCTTTGATCAGCTGGAGACTCCAAATTGGCCTACAGGGGAGTCAGCGAGTGTCGCAAACATGACCCTGCACGGGACTGGCGATTTGTCGGGGTGCACCCTACCTTTGCCAATCTGCCTGTGATGGATCGGGTGTCAAATTGAATGAATAACTAATGGAAAAACAAGATTTTCCTGATTGCCTTTCAGAAGTCTTTTCTAGGCTATGGGAGTACCTAAAAATTAAACAAGACTTAAACATAAAGCTATTCCAATTCAGTCGAACTGTTGCAGGAAAAACATGACAGATATTAAAATACAGAGTGGGGGAGAATAAAGCAGAACTATGCTCCACTGGCTGCAAAACTTTTGTTTTCTTAAGTGGCCAGAGTGTTCCAATTACAGATTCAGCAAACGCACTTTGCTCAGTCAGCGTCCTCATCTGCCATGCACACTAAGTTGCCAGGGAACTGCAATCTGTCTTTCAAACTTTATCGTGCCTTCTTTCATCCGTTCTTTTTTCTCCGTTTCACTTTGTACATCAGTGTCTACCAACCCCTGTTTTGACTTTGCTCACCAAATCAACTGAGGCACCTGCTCTGCAACTGCACCTGCAAAGAGAAAGTCGGGTTTGGCCTGTCTTGTTAATTGGAAACGGTGGCCTCTCCTGTGAATGGAAAGGCTATGAAACCTAGAGACGGTTTTCTTTGTGCTGGCCGACAGGTGGGCCCGCCAAAATTCAGCGGGTAATTATTTTAGCAGTGAACGGCCTCCTCACTGCTCAACTTATGCATTGGTAATTGCAGCAAGGAATGGGAAATGTAAATCTCACTTGATAAGCTGAAAGATCAAACAAGATGAAGAACTTCTCGTGTGATCCTGTTAACAAGTGAAAAGTAATAAAACTTGCATGACACGGAGTTAATGCTGTATAAACCCAGCACTGACAGCAGCTCTGACAGATCCTTAAAAAGAATCCTTTTGGGGGATTTCATGCTTAGATCACTAAGATACATGATGTAAAAAAAATCCCTTTATTTGTTCAACACATCCTTTTGACATTAAAAGAAAAGTTATCCATACTGGGCTATGTAGGGTTCATCAGAAAGACTGCATTCACTTCTTCAACTCCAGCCAACCCCAACTGTGCCTGTTTGTTAGATCCAAACGTGTGTGGGCTCCAAAGAACACCTTGAAGGAGACCGGTCTGCTGTAAAATAAAGCATTCTGAGCATGTCTCTGCTTTCCTCTGGCCCACTTCTTCCTCCCTGCCTCTCCAGAGAGACACGAGCCTTTCTCTCACATCTCCGCAGCACTCCCTGTCCTGCCTTTGTCACTTGCACTGCGTCTTTGTTGGTGCTCTGTTCCTCTGTTCAAAGGAAGCAATCGCAGCTTCTGCCCTTTCAACAAACACAAGCGCCAAAAACCGAGTGAAGCTTTAGCATCAAGTTCATATAAACTCTGGTGCAACTCAGCGATCACTTAATCCCCTTCAAGTCAGCGTTTTCTAACCCATGTTCATTATAAAAGAAATTCAGCTAAAGGAAAAAACAAACCAGAGCAACTTCTTCCTCATTCAGCAGCGGCTGCCTTATGTGCACAAACATGTTTCTAGTTTTTCATAATTTATTGCACCCCACACTTTGATCATCTGCTTCTGTCCAGATGGGGGAGCTCTCGTGCTTTAGAGGAGCCCAACAACAGCACACAGCTGTGCCGCTTCCATAACTCTGTCCCTCTGCATCAATGTCCTCAGGAAATACTGCAGAGCTACATCAGAAATCTTGCAAGAATAGCGACCGAAGCTGCAAAAGCTAAACGAAGTGCTGACTCTTACAATTTCAGGAGAGCGTTTGTTTCCAGTGGGGAGCAACTGTAAATATGCAACTACTGTGTCTGTGCAGCACATTCCTGCAAAGGACATCCATCACTCTGCTGTCTTCTGAACAGCTGTCCTTATAACCCTTAACACTGAGAACTGGTTCCTCTTTCCATCCTTGCTGGAAATTATTTTCATGACATATTTCGCATTATTTCAATGAAAAGCGCAAATGTGATGTTTTAATCTTCTTCAGTAATTTATGCAGGTTAAAGAGCTTCAAAACCCAAATTTACTTTTACTTACAGTTTAGTTTTTCAGTCTCAGAGTGTGTTTGGACTGCATCACCCTCGTGTGTTTTCTTGTTAACACTGAGTGGATATTTTGGTAGAGCTCCAGTGGGCGCACTTGAACTATCTTTGTGCATCTCTTTAGAGGCTTCTGTGTGAGGAAAAGCGCCTGTGAATATGCAGGTTTGTGACAGATGTCTGACAGTGAGAGAATTGCATGGCTTGAATCTTCCCAGAGAGCAACAAGGGAAGGAGACCACTGGGGAGCAGAGACAGTTATCCACCGCAGGAAGATTCAAGTATTTTTTCTCTATGCCTGTGGGACAAATGAAAAAAAAGAAAGAAAAACCATAATATTTAAAAGAAAACCCTTCCATTTTTCACTCAATGTTTATCTTCTTTCCTTTAGTGCAGATTTGTCTTTTTAGGCTAGGAAAGATTGTGTTGATACAAGTCAACATGACCAGAGAATTAGAAAATGTATATTTACCTATAAGCAATGCATGTGAAGCAATATGGAAATATATCAAGCTAAACGTCATATTTGATTGATTCTGTTTGACAAATTGTTTTTTTTAAGGGAAAACAGATGTTGGTGACAAAGTTCTAGGTACTGTACAAAAATAAATAAAAACTAAAGCAAAAAGTTCAATCCAGGTCACTTTAGTCTGACGTTTTCTTAAGATTCTTTGAAACCAAAGTTGCAAAATCAATGTGCTCGTGTTTTAATCTGACAGAATTAAAACTGCATTTTCTGTGAGGCAGGGGGAAATATTTTTGTATCTATCCACAGTCAATCTTTTGGATGAAAACCCACAGAGCTCATTGTGAAGGAGGGTTTTAAAAAAGGTTATAACTATTTTAAAATCAAAACTTCTTTTTTACCCTGAAACTGAATTCCAGTACTTGCAGCAGCATTTAGGGTTGGATTGCTGAACTCTGGGAGCTAAAGATTCCAACATTCTCAGATCTGGTTTAGGACTATTGTTAGTTCTCTGATATTAAACTAAATGTACAAAAACAATTTTAGCTTTACAGATTTGGGTGTTTTGCTACTTCACAAGAGTGCAGGTCTTCCAAAGGTGTTTGAAAGAAGTCACTGGTTTTGCACTGACAGTTATGTTGTTATATACTTTTCTAATTCAATGCATTTTTAAAACTTTGGTTTTAAATTGTGCAAACTTTAACTGTTTCTTTCCTAATGTCATTTTCTGTAAAGGTTCTTCTACTGTCTGTATGTCCTTTTGTAGCAACATACACAAAGATGCAGACAAACAGAGCAAGTGTGAGCCTTGTGAAGATTCATCTTTCATGAGCGCCCATCCCCACGGAGGTTCTGGACTAATTGCGTGGAGTTCCTGGCTGAGGCCCGCTCTGAAGAAGTGGGTGGTTCGTGCACACTTCATCTTCCTGCGCTGACAGTTCTGTGCTACTTAGCCAGTCAGCATCTTTGAGGTAAAGTGTTCTAAACAGACAGCAGGGGGAGAGGGAGTGGACTTCGTAGGAAATCCAGGAGGTCGTGACACTCTAGAAACTTTCTATCACAGCTTTCTTGTGATAGGGAGTCACTCATGACGAATACTTGTGTTGCAATTGAATTATTAGTGGGATTAAATGGTGTTGCAAAGGATGCTCTGAGTGCTGGCTGGAATCTATCCAACACGGAGAGGTAAATTAGACTGCAGATTATGTGTCACGGCCCGCTCCTATTCAGAGTAAGTAAATGTTTACACTATTCAATCACCACTAACTCGACTCCCAAAAGCCAACAGTTCCAAACATAAGTGTTTGACTTATGCTACAGCTGGATGCCACTGAGGGGAATCAATAAAAAAACAGGCCTTTTTTTTAGGTGGGTGTCTAAAGCGTTACACCAAGCCTAGCCCACCATCTCCCCCCACCCTAAAGTGGAAATGAGTCTATAACTAGATTTCTCGCATGAGATGGAGAAGAGTCTGGAACAAATTCTAATAACTAGTGCAAATAAGATGTTCTACAATACACATCTGCAAGAACACTTTATTCGTTTGATTGATAAATAATGTGATATAGTTACAGCCCTCAACAATAAAAAGGAAAAAAAAACTAATTTAGTCACTTTTGTTTGAAGAAAAGAAAAGTTCAAGTAACATAAATAAAATATGGGACAAAGCTAATGTGACTGATAGTTAAATGTGAATCATTTCTGAAACATGTTGTATTTGTCAAACCAATCAAAATGAATAACATTAAAACATTTCTACCTCCGAACCTCAGAAACATTGGCTCTCTGTCACAATTCGCCAAAAAACTGAAAACTCATCTTTACCAACTTGCCTATTTCCCCCCATAACTTCCTATTTCTGGCCTATTTATTTGTATATTTTATTGTGCATTCTGTTGCTTCTATTTTATTTTCACTTTTATGTACGGCGACCTTGGGTTCCTTCAAAGGTGCCTAACAAATACAATTTCTTATTATTATTTTTGTATTTTTTTTTATTGCATATGTGTGAACATTTCAATTAGGAGACTCGCAACTTTCTTACAAATGAAGGCAACATGAGTTTGTGTTTTTTTTATTTTTATTCTGTGTACCACTTTAAAAAAACTGCTTTTTGTTTAGGTGCTGGGGAACCATACCTGAAGCACTGGAAACTGCCAAACAAAGGCTCCAGGGCTTAACCAACCGACTTAAGAGACAATGATGCGAGGCAGAGTTTGAAACTCAACTTGTGATAGTGAACGCATATTGGCAATGTCATAACAGTAGAGCTGACCCACCAAGGCTGGAAACTAAACAATACTGGAAAAGTGAATTGGAGAAAGAGGCAGCATGTAACCACAATGCTTAATGGCTGGTCTCTCTGAGTAGCCACCCCCCTGAACAGAATCCAGTAACCATCACAGTGGCAGACATCCAGGAAAGACTCTCAGGTAGGAAGAACTGGACAGCACCGGGCCCTGACATGATACACGCCTACTGGCTACAGTAACTCACTGCACTCCATAAGCGCCTGGCAGCACAAATGACCTGAATGACCAATAGAAGGCTGAATGGTCCTGATTCAGAACGATCCCTCAAAGGATGCGATCCGACTCAATTACCTGCCAATACCCTGTCAACATGGAAGCTTCTGTCAGGCATGATTGCAACCAAGATAAATGTGCACATGGATCATTACACAAACAAAGCACAGAAAGGCATTGGTAAAAATACCAAGTTTTGGCAACATCAGGAAGAAGAAACATGAGAAACTGGAGAACTACCAGGGACTCAGGGAAGAACTGGAGAAAAGCTTGGAAGGGGGAGGTGACAAAGGTACCTGTAGTGATTGGAACAGTTGGGTAGTAACACCAAGCTCGAAATGGTTTATTATGAGGCGATGAGAAAATCTTTGTTTATATTGTGACTACAAAAGAACTCTTGACTGTAACTACTTTTTTCCTTCCAACATGACAAACTCTTGTGTCTGCATCAAGCACTTCCCTAACCCTCCTGTAGTTCAGTTAAGATGCTGCATGGCAGGCCCATCTGAACTAAACCTGTTCAGCCAAACGCCCAGTGCCAGCAACCCGTTTTGCACTTTCATAAGGCGCCAGCACTGCACTGCAGCTTGCTCCTTTTCTAGATAAGACTTTTGTGTTTTAATAGGTCCCACCTGTTTTAGCCTGGCATTAACTAGAATCTGTAAAAGCTTCAGCAACAGTGCATAATAGCAGAGAATAGATCATTTATAGCTATAATAAAGGAATTTCACTGTTCAGGAGACTTTTTTCACTCTTGGATGCTTGGATAATGGGAATTTTCTATTAGACCCAAAGCCCTGGCAGAATACATTTATACTCTCAGCAGGAGCAAATGCATGTCTGTTAAAAAGCTTTTTTTCTGTTGACTCCAAATGTGAGGCACCTTCCCAAATTATCCCTGAGTGCTTTAGCTCCACTAAATCGTTTTGTAAAATTTTAAGGAACTTCTGGCAAGCCCAGTTATTCAGTGCATTACTGTCAATTTTCTTAGCTCAAAGGAGGAAAATAAAAGTTTTATTGCTGCATCAAAGCAGAATCCAAATAGGTGTGTGTAGGATGGGGGGCAGAAAAAGGGAAGATATTCTACTTTGGAAAACCGTTTTACTTTTTACTACATCTGTGGAAGGATAAATGTACTTTTTACAATCATTATTGTGAAGTAGTTAAGTGCTTATTACTAAAAAAGACTTCATAATGAAGTAACACTTCATTGTGTTTAAGAGTTTTACAAAATGCATTAAAAAAATTTGCATATCGTTTTGCTTTTAGGAGCATAACCTCTCATTTGCTATGCACATACATTATTTTACTTCAACTTGATAAAAAAGAAAAGTTTTAAGAAGTTACTAAGAGGCAGAACCTTCAGAATTACAGCTCAGTTTGTCATGTTTTATTCACTAAAGATTCTCAGAGTCTGATCAATTTTGAATGTTTACCCATCACTCATGTTTTCTTAGATGTAGAAAAGAAATTTGAAAGATTTACTTCATCTTTAATCATCTGCTTCAACTTTTAATCTACTACACTGTAGGACTCTTCCAGAAGATTGTATTTCCTTTAGAACGCTGGCAGCACTTCTATAAATCTGAAACTGCTGTCAGTAAACATCATGAAATACCCGAAAACTCCCGGCAACCTTTTTTAAAACACAATTACAAAACCATATTAAGGCCAAAACACTGCCCATGCATTTCCTTGCTTAAACCCCTGAATAACTACTTAATTAGGACAGAAGCAAAGATTAATGTTAGCAATTGAATACATTTCCAAAAACGAGAGTCCAAAAAATGAACCAAAGGCTGAAGCACTCATATTTAAGGAGACCTTTATTTACAAAGACAATTAGGTGATTTCCATTATTCAGCAAAGACAGAATGCTGATGGATGTTCCAGCTGACGATCTGCAAAAAAACAAGACATAAAATAATGAGCTGTACAACATGGTAGCAAAATGAAGCATTTAACATAAATGAATTTCACTTCAAGCAGTTAATTTCTTCTAAAAAAATGCAAAAGACAAAAAGGAAAAAGCTTTGAGTCTTCTTGTGCTTGACTGTTCTCTTCTAAACAGAAGAGGCTGTGCATTTTACTACAGTGAAAGTACATTTTCTAGAATAAAAACAGTGTACATACTTGTATTATTACCATAAAGGTTGAGTGACATGGAAGCATTTCACTTCTTCAAGATCTGATGTCTGACAACAATGAAGGGGAATGCAAAGCCGCTGCCAAAGAAGACCACCATTAGGCCAAGGAGGCGCCATTTGTTATCCACTGAAAATGGCAGATTCTGAAGGAAAAAACAAACAAACATGTTATAATGCAGTTAGACCATTTAAGAAAATAAATCATGGATATGACTTCATGATGTGTTTACTTATGAACTTGCAGAAAAAAGACTTGCAGAAATCAACAAGTATTAAGGATTGAAAAAGCACAGTAATTAAATATGCTGCAATAGCATTCAATTAAATTAGCTGATCCTAAGAATTAAGGCACAGCAAATAATCATGCTGCTTTAAAAATGTAGGATACTCATACATTTACAAAAAAGAACTACAGATTCATTTTCATTTATATTTGTAGTAAAAACCACACTTATTTCTACTTAATGCAGGCTTTGGAGTCCAGAAATGTTGGTAATTTCTTTAAAGAAACTAGTAGGAGCAGAAATGCAAGTAAACTCGATACAACTTTGAGTGACCTAAGTATAATAACCGGAAGTACAACAAAATGATTCAAAATCTAAACTAATGTTGCACTTTTATATATTTTTAATCATAACACAGTGACCCAATTAAATTGAGCTATACACGAGTTTTTAATCAATGTTTAAGTATTTTAATCTACATAACTGACGCCTTTACACGTAACGTTTGATATCAGCTGCTAGCCACATGCTACGCTAATGCTAACCGACAGACAAATGTGAGCGTTTCCTGTCACGAGCCGTCAGTCCAATTTAAATGCTGCATTTTAGCATAAAACGGAAGATTAAAGAACACTAAGATGTGTTATGCGATCTATTTTAGAAAGCATCACCACGCTAATCAATGCCAAAAAACAAACATATGACCTCCAAGCTCCTGTACGGCTAACGACCAGAGCTACAGAGAGCGAGAGTAAAGGCCGTGTCTCAAAATGACCCAAATAAAACAACAATGCTCCTCTTAACGATCCTCTTACCTTTCCTGGTCCTTCAGCATAATGTGAAGACCGGATGGCTGAAGTAGCGAAGCGCCTAACTGCTTGTCCAAGCATAATTGCAGCCTTATTTCTTCTCAGCTTCAAGTCACCTCTGCTAAATGGGACGTTCTTCTGGTACGCAAAGGACTGTGGGAAACAAAATATCACTCTTTAACATGGGAAATGTAGTCCAGTAAAAGTTGCAGTGAATAAACAGTGAGATGTACTTCATTGAGTGATTCAGAAACAAAGCGTAATTTTAAGATAAGTAATTAAGTAAATAAGTAAGTTAAGATAGTCATATTTAATTTTAACGTATGTAGATGTAAATGTATTGCCATTTGTGCATATTATTTAAAATATTTATATCAAGACGTCATTTGGAATAAAATCTGCTGCTGGTTTTATTGCCCACGTTGTGTGTATTTATTTATTGAGTTTTCTTTTTAGTGTTTTTTACACCACTGGTGGATTATTCGTTTGTTTCTCTTTTTAAAATTCGACTTTTTAGCAAATGTTTGCTGTGTTCAGATTATGTTTTTGTTTTTTGGCATCCTCCCGTCACCAGGTTATTGTTCCAACCTATTTGTTTTTTTTTTCTTCAATGAAGAGTCAATGAGTCTATTGATACAAGTATGCATCAAACCACTCAAACCACTAAATTATCTTAATTTAGCATATGTGAAACCAAAAACACAAGTGAAAATGATGTGTTCATAGCAGAAAATAGATTCAGGCATTAAGGGGTTAATAATGTCTCAACTGATTTCAGTAGATTATTTAAATTGAACAAACTTTTGCTGCATTAAACAAAGTTAAACTCAAAAATTGTCTTTTACGACAAAGTTAAATCAGATAACCTCAGCTTTTCTTAAGTTTATTAGGCCCTTTAACAAACAGAGTCATTGTTTTTGATTGCCATTTGAACACGTTAACCCTGCTCTCAAAAATCTGATGCAGGCAGGAGGTTTGAAGTTTTCTGCAAAAACAACATGCTTTCTTGAAACCTAAATTTGAATATAATATTATAGATGTTTGTCCCAAAAAGGCTGAAGAGTATATGATACAGGACACACAAACACACACACACACACTTTTCCTTTTTTTTTACTTTCTATTTTTCCTGTGTTAGTATCGTAGTTGTCTTTGTTTGTCAGATCTGTTTCTGTGTATATGAGCAAAATTTGGCCCCCACCACATCCAAGTAAAGTCAACAAAATTTGCACACACCAGCTGAAATTGTAGCATCTTAATCAATCTGTTCCTAAGTCGTTTGATGATGCTGATTGCAGTGCTAGCCCTTTTAGCCACATGCAGCTTTGCTCTACAGAAAGAGAAAGGGGAGTTAGATGTGTGCAGTGTCTGCTCAGCAAGTGGAGTTGTGTCAAAGGTGGGTTGTGAGAGCAGCGGTGCTGCCTAGACCAAGGCGGCAAGGGTGGCGGTGGTGCGTAGAAGCAGGCGGCAAGGGTGGATGGCACATAAAGGTGGGCGGCGAGGGCAAGGGCGGGTAGCCCCTGCGGGCCATACAACGCCACTAGCGGCTTTAATTTCATATTGTGACACATAGAAAAAAGGATTTTTTTATTGATTATTTACATTTACTGTTTTGGGTATATTTTTTTTATTTATTATTTTTTTTGTCATCTTTGTTTGCCTTTAAAATGACAAAAAGTTTAGAGAAAGTTCACTGAGCATCAATGTGACGAATTCGACACATTTTGAAAACTAAATTTTTTTATCCAGAACATTCTAAGAGATGTGTTGATTTGAATGTCAACACAGATAGGAGACATGTATGTCACATTGGTTGCTTGGCAACAAAAACAACACATATAAAAAATCTTCAGTTGGAGATTCAGAATCAGTTGCAACTTTGTGCGATTGAGTCAGGTTGTTCAATTTCAAAGTTGTAAAGAAAGGTTTTTATCATCGAACTACTGAAGATGATGGAGAAAGAAATGAAAATGAAGCATGATCCTGAGGCGGATATGAAACATCATCCGGGTTAGCAACAGTTTTGTGGATTGTTTTGTTATAATCTGGGGTGGCACTCTGAGAACGGAAACATTTTTTATTTCTTTTCAGAGATTATATCTTTTATCTGCAATTGTTCTGTTATATTATCAATTCCAAAGATGTTTGACAGAGTTATTACAAAAACATTTACCAGCTATTATTTTTTCTATACCAAGTTTTAATTTTCTTAAATTGAATCTGTTAAAAATATTCCTATTTGTTATATAAAAAAAGTTCAAATTCATTTTCTTTCTAAGATATTCCTTGAGAAAATGTGATTAAAAATCATTTGCAACTTTGTGCGATTAAGTCAAGTTATACGATTAAAAGTTGTAAATAAAAGGTTTTTACCTCGAAACTGATAAGCTGAAGATCGGAACGAAGGAGCATAGGCGTCGTGATAGAAGACCGTTTGAAAGAAAATCGTGCAATGATTCGACTATGAAGCTGCAAGAATGGATGTTTTTATATCACAGGCCGGTTACGGGGCGTGGGGCTGAACGTAGGTGGTCGGGTATCGAAAGCATGTTTTGTTAGAAACATTCATGCTTGTGGAGCTGCTCATGTCAATGAACATGACAAAACCACATACAGAGGAACGGGAGAAGGCCGGGAACCCGGAAAAGGAGAAGAGAGAAGCAAAGCAAGAGAGGCAACGAAAGAAAGGATTCCTAGAAGGGAGAGGGAGAGGCTGCGGGAAAGATGCAAGTGACGAGTGGAAATGGTGGTAAAGGAGAGGCGAGACACAAAACGGAGGAGGGGTAGGGATGCAACGCAGTATGGCGGCGCGACGAAGGGGGAGTGGGGCAGAAAGCGAAGAAGAAGGGAAAAGGGAAGGGAACCGATAAGGAGGCAAGATAGGAAGAAGAGCAACGTAAAGAACGAAAGAGGTAAAGAGGAGGAGGTTGCGAAAGAGGGGGGGAGGCAGTGCGGTGACGAAGGGGAAGGGGGGGGAAGGGAAGAAAGAAAAAGGGGAGAGGGAAAAAAGGATAGATAAAGACAGGGCAAAGGAAGCAGGCGTAAAAGGAAAGGGGAGAACAGTGGGAAGGAAAGAGGGGGAAGGGCAGGTGGAGATGGAAAAAATAAGGAGAATGACGGGGACTGAGGGGTCAAAAGGGGAGAGGGAAGGAAGGAGAAAGGGGAAAGTATGTAGGCGAATGGGATAAGGAGACGAGGAGTCGCCAGCAAAGAAATCAGAAGAGAACCGCGTGAAGCCGGAGAGAACTAGAGAGCATGAGGAAGAGGGAGCGACGAAGTAAAAGGAGTAACAGTGAGCAGAGTCGGCTGGAGAAGAGTAGGAAAGGAAGTTGGCAGGAAGGGACCGAAAGTGCAGCTTAACCAGGCGGGACAAGGCAGGTAACACCGTGCCGAACATAGAAGCCGGGGCAGCTGTAACGCGGGAGCCAGCTTGCGAACACAAGAAGGTGCATCGTATTTAATTGTCCAACTGCTGATTTATCATGATCTAAAATTTAGACCATATATATGCATTTAAAATGATTTTTCTTTAACAAATGTGATTTTTGTTGTTTTGTTTCTGAAGATATGGAAAAACAAGAAGCACAGCAGTCTCAAAGAGTCCGGGAAAGAAAAGGTGCTTGTGATGGGAAAAAAAAGGGAAAAGTGATTGAAGTGCGAGAGATGAAGAGAGGCAAGGAATAGAGGAAAAAGTTTTGGGAAGTGAATAAGTGTGGGATACCAGCTTTCGAAGATTAGCATCGGTAGTAAAGGTAGAGATTTAAACAACATTTGGGAGAGAGCGGGGCAGAAGTTTGGTAGGGGAGAGACGGGCCGTGTTCTGAGAGAGAGCAAGGAAAGGGGGGAGTGCTTAGATCGCAGATCAGACGGTACGTTGAGGGTCGGCGCGGGGGGGAGATGTGTGGTGACGGGGGAATAGGATGGGAAGTAGCAGTGTGCACACATGACACCGAGGCATCGAACTGTTTTTTTTATTGTTGGTATTTTTCATACACAATCGCCCCACACTCGCGCGAGACTGATGGAACCCACCCTGTGGCGTCAGACCCCAGCGCCCGTCGCACGGCCACACCACCCCTGATGTCCAACGGCGCGTACAGGACCCTCCACACCCCCCCAACCACATCCCCAATGTGTGTGGGACACACAATAGCTCATTTTTGCAGACCTGTTTCCGCAGGTGTGACCCCCACCCACCCCACCACCCAAGCACATTCATGGCCACAAGAATTACTGTTAGAGAGAGGAAGAACTTCAAAAGGGTGAAGCTATACTGAAAGGAGTAGCAAAGAAAAAGAGAACTAAGGAATGGGATAACAACGCACAAGAAGACCTAAATAAATGATATAGAAATACGTTCACTAACAACCTTTGACTTCGCTTTTATTTTTAACCATAAAACATCAGGAATTTTTGTAGGTACTTTTACTTCTTACTTATGAGTCTTCTCTTTTGGTCCGGTGTAATATTGTCATCTTTGATTTCCAATTTTATGATGTTTGAAATGGTGTAATGTCAAACACAATAAGTGGAATAAAAATGACAAAGACAATACAAAAAGCATTCATACAACAATTCATTCAAAGAATTATCGAACATTGGATAATTAGATTTAATCTTGATGATCATAATTGAATGTTTCTGCCTCAGTAGCAGAATGATGGAACCGGCTGTGTATCGCATGATAGACAACATGAGTTTTAGCATTGGAAATGATGTCAGAGTGTTTTGGTTATCAATCGAGCACAGATGGTTGGACTATTGTGTAGCTTTTATGCTCAAGAAGAGCTACATTTGTTATATTTAGCACATTTAGAGATAAAATAGACAGTTGTTGTTGTCTATGCACATTTGATGTTAAAAAGCATTTATAAATCTTCCTTTTGTGTACAACTGGAGCAAATCCATTCTAGAGTCAGAGAGTAAGGATATTTATATGAAAATGGATCAAATGTGTCTCAGCCCTGTGCAGTATGGGAAAAACATCTGCAAGCATTCTCAAATTCTCCTGTGTTAATTGTCTTCTTTTTTTTAAACATGAGTTTAAAACAGTTTGCTTAAAAAGACTCACCAGCTCTGTGTCGAGGAAGGTTCTCTTTATCGAGGTGACGTTGTCCTGAAGTGGAGTAGGGCACCTGACTTCATCAGTCTTCTTTCCTGAAGCGTTTTGGAGAAAGGAAGGAGCCATGACATCAACTTCAGTACCAGCTGAGGGAATTTCTTCTCAATAGGACGTGAACAGTATGAATTGCATCAACTCCAAAATGCTCCAATAATTTTTGCTAATAGCTTATCCCTAATCAGAATTCAACTCCTTCACAACCACAAAATAGAAAAACATGTCACATTTAGGAAAAAACAGAGATGAGACTTTGCTGGGACGGCCTAAAATTCATGGAAAAAATGATCTCTCATGTTCATGCTGTCAAGACTTCTTCTTAAAGGCGTTCATGTTGTCTCTGTAAATAGGATAAGAGATGACAACTGCTGATATGAAATCATATTTTCCTTCTTGTTTCCGTTTACTGTGGAGCTTCTTATGTCTTAATGTCCAAATTGTACTCGTATTCATAGTGCTAAAATGTTACACATATATTGTATGAATTTCACAGAATGATTTTTACACTTTAACTGATGATTTTTGTTTGAATGTTTTTGTTTCTTGAGATGAGGAAAAAAAGAGGCAGCCAGCCTGTTACTAAGAGAAGGGGATGGGCAGGACCACAACCGGCCAAAAAGAAGGCCTGCTCTAATGATGATGGATGAAGACCCCAGAAAAGCGAAAGTGGAACCATCGGAGCCTGGCAGAGGCCCATGAAGCCCACCAGAGCGGAAAGGAACATTAAAGGAAGAGAATTTGCTCCGAAAGCAAACTGGAAAAAAAGCTGTGGAAAAGAGAAAACTTCTCAGGTGAAAACCGAGGAAACCTCCTCAGCAGTAACGAAGGTAGATCTTTAGATAAACATTATGCATCATCCAGTATGATCCAGTTTTTTTTTTTAATGCAAATAGCAGGTTATATAGTAAAATCTGATTTTGACGTTTTTAGAAAGAAGTTTCTTCCCTCACACCTGAACTAACATTGTCTGTTTCAGATGACTTTGAGCGACTTACATGCAGTTGGAGACAGTTGTTGGGGTTGCGGGGGGAACTGGGGGTGAAGGTAGGCTTTGGATGTGTTTTTAGCGGGCTTCCGCAGATCAGCAACAACCTGCCGGTAAGTGTTTGTCATGCAGCTGCAGTAACCCAGTCACGCTTCTTTGACCAAGACGCACATTGAAAAGACACTGGATGGTACTTTGCTTCATTTGGTGCCATGGTTAGTATGAAGTTGTCATCTGAAATGTCTGAGTTGCGTACTGTGGCTGTTCACCATTAGTTTTTATGAGCCCCACATTGCTGTGGTGTCCGAGCACGGCTGGGCCATCAAA